>JANRGW010039545.1:0-25041 GCA_024733675.1 Psilopsiagon aymara | reverse complement strand
TGTCCGTGCCGCTGGGCCAGCACAGCCCTCCCTCCCCCGGCAGCCTACCGCACGGACGAGGGGCAGCCATGGGTCCTGCCCGTGGTGAAAAAGGTGGAGCAGATGATCGCCAACGACAACAGCCTGAACCACGAGTACCTGCCCATCCTGGGCCTGCCCGAGTTCCGGGCCAATGCCTCCCGCATCGCCCTGGGTGACGACAGCCCCGCCATCAAGGAGAACCGGGTAAGTGGTGGGCAGGGGGTGGGACTGATTCTTCCTCAGAGAGCCACCGGGATCCTGGGGTTGACTTTACAGCAGACTGAGACCAAATGTGCAGAGTAAAGGCATCTTGGCAGCATTTGGGGATTTCTCTGACATGATCTTTACTGGTTATAGTTACCTGATGAACCCATGTACTTGGAGCTGTTTGTAATTTTGAGGAAAGACTGAACGTGAGCTGAGACTGGAATTTGTTTTGTTTCCTTCATCTTTTAACAGCTGCCCCATGGGAATCTGAAGTTGGATAACAGACAACCTTTCCTGAAATAAGCTACTAGCCGGGAGTCTGCTCTGTGCCAAAAAGTAACAGGAATAACTGAAGTCTATTTATAACTGTAGAAAGTGTCAGGACGGACTTGTGCATTGGAGGAGGCTGAAGACCACTGGAAGGGGATGGTGTCCTGGCCTGGGTGACCCCAGAGAGCACGTCTACCATCCTTCTCTCGCTCTCTCTGTTCTCTGCGCATTGACAGGTTGACCCTGCTGGCACCTCTCTCTGTTGCAGATTGGAGGCGTTCAGTCCTTGGGTGGGACGGGCGCTCTGCGTATCGGTGCGGAGTTTCTGAGGCGGTGGTACAATGGAAACAACAACACAGCGACCCCGGTCTACATCTCCACTCCGTCCTGGGGTGAGTGCTGTTGGCAGTGCTGCTGCCTCCTCGCAGGGTGCTCTGTGGGTCGATTGGTGAGGGGAGCATGGCTGAGTCCCTTGCAGGCAGTGAAAGAGGTTCGCTTGTGGGTAAAACGAGATGCTGGGGCTGGCGAGGTGGCTTGCTGGAGGTGGGCCTGCTTTTCTGAGAAGTGGTTTCTTTCCTCAGAGAACCACAACTCTGTGTTTGTGGATGCTGGCTTTAAGGACATTAGAACCTACCACTACTGGGATGCTGCCAAAAGGGGTCTGGATCTCCAGGGGCTGCTGGATGACATGGAGGTGGGTAAAACTGGTGTGAGATGGGCTGAGCTTGGTACTGTGCTGTCAGGAGCTCGCTGGGCTCTTGCATGCTGTGTCTGGAAGTCTATCTCTGCAGAGACTGTCAGTGGCCAGAACAGCTCAGGGCATCTCCCTTTGCCATCTCCTCTGCCCAGTCTCCTCTCTGTATGTGACCAAGATCTACTTTACTCTCTCCTCAGAAAGCCCCAGAATTCTCCATTTTCATTCTCCACGCCTGTGCGCACAATCCAACGGGCACAGACCCTACTCCTGACCAGTGGAAGCAGATTGCTGCTGTTATGAAGGTATGGGCTGCTGCTGGGGCTAAAGTAGTGCTGGAGGGACAGATAGCTCTTGAGCCAGCCAGAACACTTGCAGCTAAAATGAGCTGAACGGAATAGCATGAGTTGTGGCAGGAGCTGGAAGAGTCCTGCAGGTTAGGTGTTGAAGGGAGAGGCAGATAGGATGCTGGTTGTCTGTGTTCAAAGATTAGAAGTATCCCAGTTCTGCTTATGCTTCCAAGTTCTTTCTTTCAGCTCTGTGGCATGAGCTGCAGTGAGGGTTCTCATGCTGGAAAGATCATCCTTGGGCACCTGCTTTTCACAGGTTCTGGATAATAGGATATAAGGTGGTGCATCTTTTGTGCCTGTGTCATGGACTGCCAAACCCATGACAGCCTGTGTCCTCAAATGCAGTTTTTTCCTGCATTTGATCTTCTAGTCGTCCTATTCTTTTACCCCAGTAGAAAGAAAATATCACAGTCTGGTGTTGCTGGACCATTTTTCCTTTGTATTCACCCAGAAGCTCAATGGTCATTTTTCCCTTCTGTGGGGACAGTAGGGGCTAACATGAAGACTGTGGGGAAGAGGTTTCCCTCTAACACTGTTCCTCCTTGCAGCGCCGGTTCCTGTTTCCGTTCTTCGACTCTGCATACCAAGGGTTCGCCTCTGGCAGCCTGGACAAGGATGCCTGGGCTGTGCGATACTTTGTCTCCGAGGGCTTTGAGCTCTTCTGTGCACAGTCGTTTTCCAAGAACTTTGGGCTCTACAGTGAGTGTCTGGCAGTAAGCTGGCCCAGTAGCATCATACCCAGACAGATGGGGCTGGCATGCTGGGGGTGGGGAGAGCTCTGCTTTGTCATGATGTGTGGGGTCAGTGGCTCATATCTCTTGTCTTGTCCACAGATGAACGTGTGGGGAACCTGACTGTGGTGGGGAAGGACACAGACAATGTGCAGCGCGTGCTTTCCCAGATGGAGAAGATTGTGCGCACCACTTGGTCCAACCCTCCCTCCCAGGGAGCACGCATTGTGGCGACTACGCTTTCTTCCCCGCAGCTCTTTGCTGAGTGGTACGTGTTGCCAGGGACAGTGGGAGAGGAAAAGCAGGGGAAGCTGTCTCCCTGAGTGCCAGGCTTGGCCAAATGGCTCCCAGCGGGTGGGTGCCTGTCCTCACTCTCTGCTTCCTGCCTGCTGCAGGAAGGACAATGTGAAGACAATGGCAGATCGCGTCTTGCTGATGCGCTCAGAGCTCCGGTCTCGACTGGAGGCCCTTGGGACCCCGGGCACATGGAACCACATCACAGAGCAGATTGGCATGTTTAGCTTCACAGGGTTGAACCGTAAGTACCAAGTGGCCTCATGAAGAGAGGATTGGGTGAGGACAGTTTTGCTGGGGGTGAATTGGGCTGAAACAGTCCAGGCAGGAATCTCTCAGGGACCACACTGAAGTCCTGGCATTGCTGCCTCTCTGGGTAGGCAGGGATGAGGCATCAGACAGCATTTTGATGGCCAGGGCTCAAATTTTTCTGCTTGTTATGAAAGATTCAAGCAGCCCTGACTGGTTCTTTGGGCTTTTCTGAGCTGTGGCATCACTGCTCTGACCTGATGTTGAATTGTTTCCCCAGCTAAGCAGGTGGAGTACATGATCAAGGAAAAACACATCTACCTGATGGCTAGTGGGCGCATCAACATGTGTGGGCTGACTACAAAGAACCTGGACTACGTGGCCAAGTCCATCCATGAAGCTGTCACAAAAATCCAATGAAGCACATGAACAAACAAACTTACATGAAGTCACCAAAGCTGTAGTGCATAGTCTGTGTCTTTTGCTGCTCATGGCTTGCCTTGACCTGCACCTCTTGGGGTTTAATAAAGATGGGAGGGGCAGCTCAATCAGGGATAATCATCTTTTCACCTTTTTGAAGTGCCCCTTGCAGTATGGTAAGCCAGTGTCCCTGGGAGGGTGGGGGCAGCGTGAGCTTCCTTGGCTCTTGTGTGACTGACAGCAGCCTGATCTTCAGGCACTTAGAGCTGCATCTTTAGCACATCTTAATCAACTCTGTGTAACTGATCAGTTTGATCTAGGTGAAGTCTGGTGCCAGTGCAATGTGCTGTAGGATAACAGCTCAGTCGGCTGGGATCTCATACGGCTTGTGAACTAATGTCACTCTAGTATTTTGAGGAGGGGTGAAGCTGTTGCTGTTGTGTGTCCCCCCCTCCTGGAGTTCTTATGCAAGCAAACATTCGTAATCGTGATTATTGCTTCTTTGTGTTGCTGACAGAAAATTAAATCTCCATCTCTGAACACTACCCCTACCTTGTGTAACGTGCCTTCAGGCTGATCTAATGTCTTCCCAGGCTGTGGTTAAAACCTCAGCATCCTGGTTTGTCCACTGGTTCTTACTCAGTTGGTTTCAAGGCTCTCCCTTTCTTCATCATGGTGTGTTGCATTTCTGATGGTTATGGTTGCTACTAATGAGGCACAGTCCTGTTGGGAGAGTGTAGTTGAGAGCTCCCTGTGACTACACAGGTCTGACCAGGTCTTCCCATATCCCTCTTGTGTTTCTCTTTCTGCTCCCCTGCCTTGTGCTGTTCAGCTTGTTCTGTCTATATGCGCTTGTTTTCTGGATGGTCATGTGTTGCCCAACCATCTGGCCATCCCTCCCTGGCGCAGAGCTCCTGGCTTGCTTCTGATGTGCTGAAAAGTGGATCTTTCCTGTTCCTGCTTATCAGCAGGCCCCTGATGAACCACCACCTACTCCCCCTGGCTTCAGCGGGACCTGCCAGCAGCAGCCTGTTTCTGGCACAGAAAAAAGAACTGGGACCATCTGTTTCTGGTCTCTGCAGTCACTCTTTGCAGATCTATTTGTGAGCTGATATTACCACCTTGACAGAGCAGCCTCCTGCCAACTTCTTGGTGAAGAAAGGGAAACAGCCCCCTTCCTGGGGTCAGTAAGTCACTGATACCCTGATGGATTTTGCTTGTGCTGCAGCTTAGACAGTAAAGGCAAAAATGGTGCCTTGTTCCCTTGCTGTTCTAGCAGAGAGACAGTGCATGGGGTCTCTAATTTGTCATTTTTGGATTGGTGTTCATGTCACGTAAGAGAGTGAGCCAGAGACAGCCTGGCCTCTGTGCAGGTGGGGAGCTTTTTCTCTTCTTGATGTCCATCCACAGCTAGGATGATGGGGTCCTGGTTAAAGGATGACTTTTAGGGGTGATATCAGGAGAAGGAGTTGACAGAACCAACTGCTTTTGTTATTTCTGACATTTGTTTACACTTCTGTCTGTATGCACCTCTAGGTGTGCAGCCTGGTGCTCACCATGTGTGATCTGTGGCAGTGCTTTGCTAGCCTTAACAGCCTTGTTTTTCCTAACAAGTGACCTAAATTTCTTTCTGTGGTGTAAGCTCATTACCCATTATCCCACTTACCATGGCAACGGAAAGCAGATTATTCCTTTCCTCTCTGCAACAACTTTTTATGTATTTGAAAACTTCCCCTCTCCACATCCTTCACCAGTTAAGATTAAGCAATCCTGTTTCCTTCAAGCTCTGGAAGAGGTTGTTTTCCATCCCTTGCTTTCCTTTGGCCTCTTTTCAATTGCTGTGTTTTTCCTTAGAAGGGCAAGGTCCAGACAGTGATGCAGTTAACTTCAGCTGAAGTTTTATCAGCATTGGTGGACTAAGATATTTCTGTTATCTTTCAGGCTCTACTCCAGCATGTGTATCCCCCTATTGTGTTTGCAATAGCATAGTATTAACTCCTGTTCTTCCCCAGTGCTTGTTTGCACTGCTGTGGTGTAACTCTGCACTTCTGAGTGCTCTCATGGCAGCCAGTGTGGCAGAGAGCTGAGGTTCACTTGAAGAAATTAGGAAGCACTTGCTGACTTGGTCTTCTACCTGTTCCCTTCAGAGTCCTGTTATTTCAGCCACCTCTGGCCATGGGTATGACAGCAGCCAAGCCCAGTTGGAGAGGTTAGCACATCTTTCCCGACACGCATTGACACAGACAGGGCATAGCTCAGGGAGAAATCACTTTTAATGGCAATATCCCTGTTGCTTTCAGCCTCTACAAACACTACTGACTGATCTGTACCAACCCAAAGGCTCGGTGCGAGCTTCCCTCACACAGGCAGACGTGCGCAGAGAGAAGGATGGTTCAAGGCAGCATGGAGCCCCAGGGAGCTGGGCTCCCTGCTCTGTGCCTAGCAGGGGTCAGGAGCACCGGCCTCTGTCGATGGTCAGTGTGTGCAAGGTACTGCGAGTGTGTGTCACTAGGTACAGCACAAATGTGTGCTGGGGCCCTGAGCTGCATGTAGCACCCCTCAAACAGCACATTCTCTTTGTGGTGGAGACCACATCTGTGCAGCGCCAGCACCAAGGGGATCTGGGGCTCGCTGGGATGGGGATGGCAGATGATGTTAAGGGAGGTTCTGGGTTGGGCCCCCCCCCCTGCTCTGCCTGCAGGAAGGCCATAACAGACGCTTCTCTACTTTTCCTTTTTTCACCTCTTCCTTGGGACCAGATGCTACCAGGGAGCAGCTGGGCAAGGGCCCTCGGACTCCAGCTGGCTGGTCCAGGCTGCCTGGGTGGTTCAGCGCCGCCCGGGGCTCATCCTTTCTCACCTGGGGATGGGGCTCTGCACAAGTCCTGCAGGGAGGGGAGGCGCGAGCGGGCAGGCAGGCGGGCAGGCAGCGAGCGGGTGCAGACCTGCTGCTGTTGAACATGAGCCTCGTGGCAGGAGGCCCCCATGCTGCAGACCTGGAAGACACAAACACAGCCTCATGCAGGTAACTGGAGCTTGCTGTCCCTCACCTGCTGCTGCTCAAGCCTGCAGCACCTTCCCAAGCCAGGCTCAGGGATATTGGTGCCGACACATGTTTCTAGCTGTGAAAACATGAGTAAGGGCCTCTGTCTCCCACATCCCTTCCTGCCCCAAAGATGGTTGGAATCTGCTGCTACATTCCTTGACCCTGCTCCAACCCCCAACGACATGCATGCCTACATGCAAATCGCAACATCTGTCTTTGCTGCTTGAAACTTGATTTTATGCTATTAATGTTTATCAACCTCTCATTTGCTGGAATATTGCACTAAGAGGCAGGTTCCTACCTCCAGTCTGCATGGGCCTCCAGCACTGTGCTCTGGCCACATTGCTGCTCAGGTGATTAATGGGTCGAGATTGGAACTCTCCTCCGGCAACTTCTCATCCTCCAGTGACAGCCGCTGCTTGCGTCCACCTGCAACAGCAAAAGGGGCTGGGGTGCTGGGATCAAGGGTGCTCAGGACAGGGTGACTGGCTCTACCTGAGCTAGCCTTAGGTGCAGCGTTGCCTGCTGCTGGGGTACTGCTAGGGTACTGCTTTGCCCATCACCCCTGTACAGGGTGTCCCCAGGAGCTCTCCTCTGGTGCTCCCTCCATGGGTTAGTCACTCACTCAGGGATCTCAGCAGCCTCCTGCCCAGGGTCTCCTCATTGCTGCTTGGAGTTGAGCTGGTCTCAGTCTCTCTGCCTGGGGACTCTGGCTCCAGGACAGTGCCGCAGCGCTCACTGTCTGCAAAAGCCCAGTATGGCTGCAGCACCCAGGGGCACCGCAGCCCTTGCCACCCCCAGGGTCCTGTGTGCATGTCCCCCATCCAGACTCACTCTGATGCTTGCTGTTCTCCTTGTTGTCAGCTGTCTCCTCCTGGATGAAGGGGATGCTCTCCATGCGCAGGAACACTGACTCGCTGGGACTGTTCAGTCCTTCAGAGCGGTTGCCTGCAGAGACACAGGGCAAGAATGGCAGCAGGACAGGGAGATGCAGTGCCTAGGTCAGATGCAGGAGGATGCCGGCCATAGCAGTACATCCCACTGCCAGAGACCACCAGAGAACACAAGCATACAGAGAGGAATTACATGCCTGCACTCTTGCACCTATGCCCCAGGCTATGTGCAACTGCATCTCAGCAGTGGTGTGCCCATCAGGTCAGCAGATCCCAGCATGGTTCCCCCAGGGGACATGCAGCACTGGCCCATGGCAGGGAAGGGATGCTGCTAGATGACTCACACATGATGCTGTTCTTCTCATTCAGGAGGGTGGTGGGCTCCTCCTTGGGTGTCTGTGGGGTTCCACGCAGGGTTGAGGCCTTGGTTGAGTCCCTGTCAAAGGCCTCTACATCAGGGGACTGTGGCGAGCTGTCCATGCGGCTGGCCACCAGCGCGTTGTGGTACTGCTGCCGGGTGACCTGCACAGACAGATGTGCACATCCAGCTCAGTGGGTCCACCGGAATGTCCTGGGGACTTGGTGGTACCAAACCCCCAGCCAGTAGGAGTGTGGGATTTCCCAGTGCCCACTGGGCACCCATCCCAGGACACAGCCGGACAATAACGTGCCTGGGAAGGGGTGCCCAGGGTGTGACAGTCCCTGCCAGCCCAGCCTGTACCTTGACAAACTGCACATCACAGAGGATGTGCACGGAGTAGTCGGGTGTGTAGATGTTGTTGCTGCTGCTGTGGAGCTGTGTGTTGCTGCCCCCGTAGTCGTGCTCCCAATTGGGGGACTCGGAGCGGTTGAGCCCACTGCACCGCGATGGTGATCTGTTCACTGTGGGAGGCAACGGCAGTGAGGCAAACATTCACTTCTAACTCGTGGTGCTGCATGGGTCCCCCGTGCTGGCGCAGGGGCAGGGTGGACCTGTCACCTCCGGTGGCCATGCCCCACGGGCACTGGGGCTGGCAGGGGCTTTGTGGGGACCTCTGCTGGGATCCTCCTCAGTGCATGCTGGCAGTGGAGACTCTGCTACGCCAGCTATGCACAAACCAATGGGGACTGGGCAGGCAGGCATCCGAGCTGGCACTGGCACCAGAGGTCAGTGCTGCCGCCTGCCCATCACACCGACTGACTGACAGCTCCCCTGCTAGCATGGACCTTCTGCACGGCAATTGGTACAAATTCCAGTTGCAGCTGGCAGCCCTCAGGGGTTTGTTTAACCTGCCTGGACATTCACCCCGGCAGAACAGAGGCTGCCATGGCAAGCTGGCCCATACCTCGTGTTGACTGATGGCCTCTGACACGGGGTGTAATAGATTTTGTCTGGTCAGTGATTTATTAGGGAACAAAAGCAGCTTGCTCCTGCACAGGTGACATCAACAACTTGTTGACTTTGCTCTGATGCTAAAATGTCCTTCTATTACCCAGATTGCTAGAAAGCAAGGGAAGCAGGGCAGTGTGCATGCAGGGCTGTGGGCAGTTGTCATCAGAAGCAGCAAGTAGCAAGAAAACCTAAGCACTGACTGCAGGAAACTGCAGGAGCTGCACACCAAGGAAAACCCAAGCTGTTCATGGCTCCCCACTTGTCCCCATCCCATTCTTCCTGCGGTTTGCATCATGCTGGAAAGGCTGCCAGTGTGGGGTGCCATGGGTGCTCCTCTCCCTGTGCTGCCCTGCATACAGGTTGCAGGGGCCTTGGTGCACCATGCAGAGGGAGCTGGAAAGAGCCTGGCACAGGCAGACATCCCTGAGTAAAGCCATGCCCTGTTACCTGGAGAGCCAGCCAGAGAGTCCCCTCTGCTGAAGGCGAAGGTACGGGACACTGAGACAGGCACTGCAGAGAGAATGAAGGGAGGGAGGGAAGGAGGAAGGGATGGACATGATTTGGCAGACAGACCAAGAGGAAGGATGAGAAAAAGAATCATGTGCCAGCAGCCCTGGGCTGGGCTCCCACCACTGCCTCCATCACCGCTTCCCACCCCTCTTACACCCTCCTGCTTCTGCTCCAGGGAGGTGCGTGTCAGCCTGGGGCCAGGGTCACCAGCAGGGACACAGACTTGAGTGCTGTAAATCAACAGGCTGCTCTGTGACGAGGTAACAGGAGGTGAGGCTGGGGGGAACCAGCTCTTGCCAGGCCTGTCTGCACAGCCACACGTCTCCCTAGAGCGGCAGCGTGGGCAGAAAGCATCTTTCATGGGCTGAGTGCTGGCACCCTGCTCCAGCCCTTCACCATCTGCTGCCAGGAGAGGGAACTTTGTGGTCAGCCTGTGTCGCCTGGGGGACGGGTGGAAGCTAAGCCAAGTGGCTGTGCTTTGCATCTGGGGTGCTTCTGTGAGTGCAGGCAGGTAGCAGAGAGTGAATGTGCTTTGTCCCACACAGCCCCACAGCTGCAGGCAGAGGCTGGCAGAAGCCCCTCAGCATGATGCAAAGGCATCTGTGCCAGGCTGCCTGCAGCTCCCTTCGAGGCCCTGACGGGGGTGTCAATAGCCTTGGAGTGATCCCAAGAGCCACACCACGGGGGAACCAGAAGAAACCACTACCCTATGTCCCATTGACACAGAGAGGCAACTCACAGGCCATTCATATTCCATGTTTCACTGCCATGGGTTACAGCAGCAGTGACAGGCAGCAGGGACAGGCATTCCCCCTCCCTGTGACTTGCTGCCTGCAGGGATCTGCCCCACTGCCCTTCACAGCATCTCCGGGTGATGCACTCCTTAACACCCCCCAGTGCCACATCTCTGCTCTCACCACTGGCAGCACCCACCTCAAAGGCATCTCGTGAGCCCACCCATCGGCTGCCAGCCCCTTTCTCAAGCCATGGCCATGCTTCCCACAGCTGCTGTCCCTCCTGCCCCAGGTGCACTGCCTTCTTCCCTGCCACTGTGCCCACAGCACAGCTGCAACACTCCAGGAACCATCTGCTGCCTATGTGATTAATGTTTCTAAATTGCTTCAAAGGTAAAAACCCAGGAAATGTGCTTTACAGCCCCCTCCTTCCAATCTCCCCACTCTGTTACTCCTCGGTAGCTTCTGTGTGTTTCCTCCTCTGAGTCAAAACCTGCTGCAAGTAAAAGTCCAAGCAAAGGCACCAGTGCTTCCCAGAACACCCTCATCCAACTGGAAGCATAGGATGGGTTGATAACCACTAGCACTCTTCCCCCGCTCTCACTGCCTGACCTCCAGCAGCAATGCCCTGTATCACAAGCCAAAGATCACCTGGTGATTAAACAGTTGCATGACAATAGTTAATTAATAAAGAAGTGTTAAATGCTCCAGGGGTAATGTCTGAATTCTCGGCTGTGAGGCGCTACTCACACTCACTTCTGCTGGGCTTTGCTTCATGGGGGAAGGCGGACAATGGAGATGCCCTGTGACCTGTGCCTACCATGCCTCCTCGCCGGCCAGGGGTGTGAAACAGCACACATCCTGGGGCAGGCAGGGGTGGCTGGATAGAGGAAAACACTTCATGACACAGGATCATGCGCAAGCACAGGGAGCAAAGGTCCCCTGAGCAGCAGTGTCCCAGCGGGCAGCACTGTTGATATGTGTGGCTGCACTGACACTGCTCCCACTGTGGCTTATTCCCTGCCTGACCCTTTGCTTGTGGGCATCACCCACTGCATGAGCCTCTGAGGAGCCCTGGGGATGGTCACTGAGGGCACAGGGCATCGGAGCATGCAACAACATCCTGGGGGAAATCAGATGCTCCATTGATCTCCTCTGTTCAAACCAAGCGTGCTGCAGATACATGAAAGCACAGGAATGTGCACTGAGGGATAATCCAGGGGTCCAGACCCAGCCTTTCAAATGGAAGCAAAGCAAGAAGCAAGAAATAGGTGAACTCTAGAACAGCATGCAGGCTGGAGCCATGGGAATGATAGTTACCCGCCCTAAGGGACTCTCCCTGTTCTCTCAACAATATTCCTTCCTACACTTCCCTAAAGGTTACACTGAGACCCAGATACACTGCGCCAGAATTCACAGGGTGTACTGCTCCCATCCACATAGTCATGCTGCCACCTGCGGGCAGTGCCCCTTGTAGTACCAGCCTGCTGGGATCCACCTGAAGGGATCCAGCACTTAGCTGAGATTTCAAAGGGACCTCAATATCCTTTCTGCAGGCTGCATCAGCCCCTCAGTTCCTTCTCCACTGAGCTTTTTAAAGGGGTGATCTCAGTGCAGGGCCTGAGCTGCTCTGCACAGGGTGCAAACCACTCCCTCCTCCAGGCAGCCTGTGCTGCAGATGAGAAATTTTAGAGCCCAGCCTCTCCCAAAATACTTACATAGGAAGGAGGATCCAGCCAGGCTGCCCACTTTTCGCACATCGTTATCTGAAATGAGAGCTGGAGGTGTAGGAATCACAGAGGAAGGACTCCTGCCTGCCCCACACCCTGCAGCAGGGCCACCTCACCTCAACAGCCAGCCCCAGCTTAGCCCCCATGGAGGCTATTGAAGCAAAGGCACGGCTGGAGAGTCCTCACAGAGCCCTTACCTGAGGAGACAACAGCCATGATGGCAGGAACACCGTAGTATGTGAATGCCCCATTCTCAAACCTCAACCCTTCCTTGCCAATCTCCACCTCCACTTTTCCCTGGAATGAGAAGGAAAACCCGCTCAGACAGGCACCTTGCACTCCCAGCCACCAACCCACCCAGGACAGCAGGGACCCTGCTGCCCTGTATGAGAAGGGCATCTCCACTGGCAGAAGCAGCCCAGAGCAAGGTGATGAGGAGAAGCAGGCCACCCCCTGCCGTGCTGTACTCGCTGCTGCCCCAGGCACCTGCAGGATGAGGACAAAGTAGTCGACAGGGCGGTTGCGCTGGTAGAGGTAGTGCTCCGCAGCCTTCTTGTTCTTACGGTCGTACTTGAGCTCCTGGATGACGTTGGGGTGTTTGAGGAGCCGGAGCAGGATCTTCTCAGAGAGGTAGGGGGACTTGAAAGGCTCCACTTCTAGAGGGGAGGCAACACACACTTGCTCAGCAGGGATGGGGCTGCCAAGAGCCTCTTATCCTCTAAGCTTCATGGCTCCCCTTCCTGCAGCCTCAGCACCCTGCTGCATGGAGGGGACCTAAACCAGACCCATGCTGGTGGAGCAGTGGGATGCCCTGGGTCCAGGAAGGCAGAAACTGCTCACTGAGCAGAGGACCCTCACCCAAGAATGGTTCAGGGATGCCATGCAGGGCTGGTGCTGCGGCAGGGAGATGCAGGGCTTGCACAAAGGCAAGGGTACCTGTTGCCATGAATCGATGGGTGGCCAGGAGGAGCTGTGGGGAGATCTTCACCTTCATCTCGCTGTCTGAGAGCCTGAAGATGGAGAAGTCCTGGGGCTTGCGTCCCCGGTGGGGCACACGCTCCTTCTTCCGATTGTCTGCTGCAGGGCAGAGAGCAAAGCAGTTGCCTGTCTGCAGCAGCCACAGAGCTGCTGCAGCTGCATGGCCCATACCTCATGCACATGTATATAGTGGCACATCTTGCTGCACCCCATGGCAGGGCTGCTGTGGAGCAGCAGCTGGAGCAGCGGGGCACAAAAAACATTTCATGCATCCCAGCCTTCGGAGCAGCTCCCTGGGGAGGGAGCAGGGTGGTGAAACACATTTCTTCCTCAGGAACAAGTTCTGGGTTGCCCTGGCTGGATGTGTCACCCAGAGTTGGAAGAAGCTTGGGAACCACCCATGAGCACTTCATGCCCAATACATGCGCCCCTGGGTAAGGCCCTGCCCAGCCACCAGCTGCTGACGCTGGTGCTTTTCTCTCTTCAGCATTCAAGACTCCCTGACAACTGACCAGCATCTGTCTTTCCCACCATGACTGTTAATTGCTTTGGGGAAGGACCACAATTTGCTCTGGCCTGTTTCCTACCCACATGTCTGTCTGTCTGTGCGGGCTCCCACCCTGGCTCCTGCAACCGCAGTAGCTGCTCTGCGACACTAACTGTACAGATCCGTCTCATCCAGGATCTCGGACTTGATGATCTCCTCAATGACATCCTCCAGGGTGACAATGCCCATCACCTCGTAGAATGGGTCTCCTTCCCCTTCATTGTTCACCCGCTGCACAATGGCCAGGTGGGACTTTCCTGTGTGGGGAAGAGCAGAGCAGCAGTGAGTCCCCACCCCTGGTGAGAGGGGTCCCAGCACGGCAGGCTGGTGGGAGGGCAGGGCTTGGTGGGAGGCACAGGTCACAGCCAAACCTCAGAAGCACCCAAAGCCATCCCAACTATGCTAACCCAAGGAGAAAGGTTGGACACATAGCACAGCCTAACTGAGCTACTACTCCTGAGGCTTACTCCCAAGTGTCACAGGGCTCTGACTGGCTCATTTTGGGGGCCATTGGCTTTCTTTTGGAATGATCAGGGGTCTGGAGCATCTGTCTTATGAGGAAAGACTGCAGGACCTGGACCTGTTCAGTCTAGAGAAGGTTGAGAGGGGATATCATGAACACACATAAATATTTCAAAGTCAGGTGCCAGGAGGATGGTTCCAGACTCTTTCAGTGGCACCCAGCAACAGGATTAGGAGCAAGGGCCATAAACTAAAACACAGGAAGTTTCATATCAACATGAAGAAGAACTTCTTTATTCTGAAGGTGGCAGAGCACTGAGCAGGCTGCCCAAGGGGGTTGTGGAGTCTCCCTCTCTGGAGATATTCAAAACCTGCTTGGACATGTTCCTGTGTAACCTGCTCTAAGTGGCCCTGATGTGCAGAGGGGTTGGACTGGATGGCCTCCAGAGGACTCTTTCAACCGTAACAATTCTGTGATTCTTTACCCAGGCACCCTGCCGTGAGTCACTCTGTTTAGCTCTTTGACAGCCTTCTGTGCAGGAATGAGTATGTTATACCACCTGCATCTTTCTTACCCTTGGTTTCATTGCCGTGAACAACTCTAACAGAGCCATGAGACAGCATTCTCCAACACAGAAATGTGAGCATGTCCTTGAGCTCTAATGGTTTCCCTCATCCTCCTGGTGTTTTCTCATTCTGTTGTTAATTATCTTTCCTATCAAATTGCCAGGAGCAGCCTTCCTCCACCTTTCTGTCTATCAATGTCTGGACCAATCCTAAAGCTTTTCTTAAAACACAGGCAAAGCCTCCAGCTCCTTGGAACAGCAGCTGGTTTTAATGCAGAAATGCATATGTTTGTTTGCAGCTTTCAGCCCAGCTCCTGCAGAACTCTTGGGTGAACCATCTGGATGCAGAGGCTTTCCAAGCCATCAGCTTGCAACTGAATGTCTTCTCCAGACCCTGCCCTTGACAGCACCTCCTCTCTATTGCCTTAAACAAGCAAACTGTGACCAGGAACTTCAGCTGCAATGATGGTGACTCTTGTTTGGAAGTCAGTGTTTCTCAATCACATTTTCAGCTTCCTCACTTGTCCCCAGTAAACTGGCAGCTCTGCTGACACATTCTCACACTTCTTGCTTTTGGCATATTTAAAATATTGCTATTTGTTTTCACATGTCCAACTCTGTAAGCTGTTTTGACTTCTTCAACTTCTCCCTTCCTTTATTGTCTCCTCTGATCTATGTTCCTGCTCAGCAGCTTGACCAGAACCCAGATCCCAAGCCACAAGCAACTTTTGGGTTTCTGTGTGCTTATGAACAGCGCTGGTTTTCTTACTGCCCCAGTAGCACAGGGTTCTAAACCTCTGGTTTTACTTAAAACATGAAAAATGTTCTTCATCAGCACCCCAGGCAACACTTTCTGCTCCCTCTGCTTGCTCTGCACCCCTGGGGTCTCCTGTCACAGTGCCTGCACAAACCCAGTTGTACCATGGGCACTTGTGAGCACCTCCACAAAGCTGCAAACACATTTTCTCCATGGGCTCAGAGCTGAGCTCCTTAAGCAGCAGTGGTCACCAAAAAGTGGGAGCAGGTTCCTTCTGCTATACAGCTGTCTCTGCATCTGCTTCTCCCACAAACCTCCCTGGCAAACTTGCCTGCTGCTCGGGGCCAGTGGATGTGAACAGTATTTGTGCATAGAGATACAAGAGGGGTGGGTTCCTGTCTCCTTGCCCACTGGTGCCTTCTGCCTCATCCCTGCAGAAGGAGAGAGATGAGCACATCCAGGGCAGCCTGGCACTCCCATGAAACCCAAACTGCCGGTGAACATGTGACCTTCAAATAACCTTGTCCTGGATCCAAGACAAGCAAGTGACATTTCTCATCTGAAGATCAGCACTATACATTTCTCACAGCAAAGCTTGGGCATTTTCCACAGTATAAATTCCCTCCTCCTCATACCAAGCTTTTATTGCGAGATTTCAGAGAGCAGCTCGCTGCCTCCCACGCCTACAGAATTAGAAATGAGAACATAACATCATAGCAAGTAGCACTGGGATGCACTTAAAAAAGACCCCAAATCAATAGCTTTGGGGCACTGGAAATTCAGCATGTTCTTTTGACCGGGTTATTTCACTCCTTTCATACCCAGGTTTGGGGATTTCATCTGGTCAGGGGTAATAAAGCAACACGACTTGAGACTTAAGAAGAGGAAAGCGGCGGAGTTGGCTGCAGGACAGCAGCAACAGCTACATTTCATCTTAGCAAAGTCCAACTTTTGAATGTGTCTCCTTTGCCAAACCCCGCTCCCAAACACTGGGGCCATCTGGTCTCCTCCAAGTCCTCGGGTGAGCAAGGAGAGGGGAGAAGTCATTTCGTTTGGCTGAAAACTTGTTGTTAATGACATTTACAGGCAACCCAAAACCACTGAGCCCTTACAAAAAGCTTAGGTGCTACTTATAGGCACTCAGAGAGTAATGGACGCAATTCTTTTTCTGGCCAAACACCTACATCAATGCTGTAATTTACTCTAAAGCAGCCTCAGAGAAATATGATTTCAGCTCCATATTAACGTAGCAGCAAATGAGATTATATAGAAGTAACCCAGCACTGTTAGCCTGGGAGGAGACCCAAGGTTTCACTGCACTGGGGGCAGAGCCAAGAGGGCTGTTAGACTCCTCAAGAGTTCTTTATTTTCACAGAAAATAAACACTTGTAGCCATGCCATAAACCGCCAGGTTTAGGTTTCCAGACTAACGTTAGACCCACATTAGACATGGGGCAGGTACCAAGCAGTAGAAAATGGTTGCAATTCATGCGGTTGTTCTTGGCCCACACCAAGCAAGCTGATCCTAGCTCCTGCCTGGCCGGCTGATACCTATAATCACAAGAAGCCCTGGACCTCAGTCCCAGCCCTTGCAAACCACTGCCCCCACTGGGAAAAGGCTGACTTGCCCTGATTTCCCATCTGAGGGGCATGAGATCGCTGGCAAAGTCCTGCCCCCTGACCTGGCTGGGTCCTGGGTTTCCCCCTGTAGATTCGTCAGCAAGGATGGGGAGTCTGTTGGCATCCTGGCCGTACGATCATGGCTTGCTCCTTTCTGGACTGGTGGTGCTGCCAAGCTCAGCTGCATCACCCTGCCTGGCTCTGGGAGCTGCTACACTTGCACAGGAGGGAAAGCAGTGGCTTTTAGAGGTGCCAGAGGGTTGTATTCTCTTCTGCAGCCATTACCCTGCAGGTCTGCCTTGGTGGGAGTATGACAGAGGGAGATAAATCATTTAAACAAAACCCCAAACTTGATCTAAGCCAGCTTCAAGATCTGTGAAACCGGTTCCAAAAACTGTGCTATTGTAACCATTGCTTGATAGCTCAAATGAAATGAATTATAAGGGTGAGCTGCTTCCCCACTAGCTAGCTGTCACATGTGAATTTTACAGGGTTATTGCTGATGCAGGAAAGCACAGTGAAACACTTGAGAATCAAAGCCTTGGTTTGGCAAATGCTAGAACAAATGGGCAATTAACTTCACTTGTGCAAATGGCTCCACCGGCCTCGGCAGGGCTGCTCTCTCACAGGAAGTCTATAGGTGATTAACTGTCTGCTCAGCATGGGACACAACTGCACTAAATTCTTTATGAGCAACACGAAATCTGCTCTTTTCAAACAACAGTTCTTGTGGAAAGTTAATGCTAAATTAGAGAGCTAATATAAACAGCTGAGAGCTTCTGGATGGAGCAAGCATTTGACCAGATATCTAAAGCTTTTATACCCATTTTTAGGAGCCTTTGTATTTCATAGGCGACTAAATGACCTTGGGCTCATAGATCCACCTCAAAGCGTCCTCCCCAGTGGGAGAACAGGGTCTGAACACACAGAAATGCCTTTACTTGTGGGAAAGAAAGTGCTGCAAATATAGCTCAGACTACTTCCTTACCTCTTTTTTTGTGTAGGTGCTCTGCCAGAGGAATGTTAAAGATGCTTCAGCCTTGTCTCTCATTCCACAGGATAAGCATGAAATTTACTTTCATAAATTTTACAGTAAGATCCAAAGCTGTTACTGAGAGATCAAAGGTACAGGCACAAGCCATGAACCATGTACAGCTACAAAATGGAAGGCAAAACCCCCAAAGTAATTGGTAACTAAGGTTGATTTATGAAACAACCGTGATGTAACTGAAATCTCTTTTCTGTGTGCTTTTGATCAGAGCTCTTCTCTGGGTGAGGGGCTGCCAGCATCTCCATGCCCCATTTCAGACCTGCATCTGAAGTAAGTGGGGATCCCGATTTGAACTAGAAATGTGTATGTGAATGTTACCACGTGTGCTCTTCTATTACCACAACCCCGAACCAAGGGTAAAACCACATGCCTGAGGAGTTGCACCTAAAGACAATGTACATTTACATCTAAATAGGGAGTAAATAACCAAGAGGGCTGTGGAAGCACTCAACTCTACTGGAATCAGAGCTATGCAAATGGGAAACTGTAAATTCTAATCTAATCCAATTCAGACCTTCCTCAGAGATAAGAACTTCATCTGTCTACATCTGGCTTTAGCAGAGTATAAAAGCCTTTCTTGCATTTGGCTTTGGTGCTTTTCTTAATTCTAAGGAAAACTGTGGAAAAGATGGAATACTTGTAAAAGCTGATGTACCACCATTGACAAAACAGATCACAAAGATAAAGGGGGGATTAGAGGGGACATGGAGTCTCGTCTTCCATCTGCTGTACAACAGGGTTCTGACCTCTTGGGCTTGACCCTCCACACCCACAAATGGTGGGTCCCCTTGCATGTTATGTAGAGCCTAAGAAAGCCTACAAGGATGCTGAGGCTTTTTCAAACTAAAAAAAACCTTCTAAAGAGCCAATGCAAACCTGTTTTCGTTTGTGTCTGTAGCACAGGCCACTTAATCCTTTCCTACAGCTCAGTCTGAAGGTGTCTTTGACAGCTCCCAAGAGGAACATGGGTGGCTGGGTGACCTCTCCCCTATGACATGGCTCCCCTCTTGCTTTGCTGAATGCCTTCTCAGAGCAGGCCTGCTCCTGGGCTTGCTGGGGTCAGGTAATGCAGGGTTTACACACTAAGATTTAGCACAGTTTTGAGGGGAAGAAACAAAGTAATGTTTCAGGCAGAGCTGCTGAAACCATCTTTTGTGCATGGGCCCCTCACCCACTCAGCCTGGCAACTGCTTTTCAGGGGACCTCTATGCTATATGGGATAGACAATGCTACCGTAACTGCAGAAATCTCTTGAAGGCTGATCTACATTTCAAGCCATGCTTTGTGCTTGCAATGACCGCAGGCTCAGAAGAAGGACAGTACGAAAAGCAGCTGAAAGGGTACTGACCCCTGTTTCTGGCAAGCGTAAGCGCCTTCTTCAGCTACACTTAATTTGTAGAAGTCTGGCACAGGCTGTGGAGTATTCTGAAAAGCAAAGACAGTCCCCAGGGCAGGGCTGCCCTCCGCAGGACAGGCTGTTTTCCTGCTAAGCCAGGAAGTTTGGTTTTGGAGAATTTACTTTTAGTAACTCTTAAAAGATGCCAAACCACAGAAGGCTAATTTGGGTTGAACCTCAGTATCGGCCTTGCTGCAGGAAAATGAACGTAAGAGCAAACTTCTACTGTCCCTCCGACAGGACAATTACTTGCTGAAAGTTGCCACTGCTGTATATATACTCCAACAGGAAATTAGTCAACAGAACCCATAAATTACTTGAAGAATGGGACAACTATGACTTCCCAAAAGTGCTACAGAACAAGGAGGTGGACCTCATGGATGAGCTCCCCATGAGAGAGCTCTTATATCATAAGACTGAAGCTGCAACACACATTGCTTTGGTTATCTTCTAGGGATGGAGGAGAAACAGACTGCATCACCCACAGCATTTCACACTGAATGAATGCATAGATCTTTCCTCCTAGCTCCATATTCCCAAAGTGACGTTTGTCCTACTGGGACCTCATCTGCTCCTCTGCATTGATTAGCTTGCTAAATGTGGTGCAGTTATTTCTCTGCTGTATTAGGCATTTCCTCCTGGCAGCCCAGAATAAAGCCAGGTACTCTGAGAAGTACTAATACAAACTGCCAAGAAATTGTCTCCTAATTTTTTCATTACTTCAGTAGTTTCAGCTTCTTTCAGGCTGCAGGTGGCAAAGTTACTTGTACTCACATGCATCTTCTTACTTCTAGAGAACTGGGGACACGTTCTGTGTAGTGTCCTCCACTTAGCACTTCCATGTAAATGCTGCACAACTATGTATGCCTTCTGTAATGACCCTGTCTGGCTTGCCTGAAAAGATGGCAAACTGGGTGCTCAGGCTTCCTTATTTCTGAGCTCATTCTACTGAGTTTTGATGAGACTATAAATGCAAAACCATTTTCTAGCACAAGCATTTCCTTCCTTCAGCTGGACCTGTCTCACTCTGCTGTAATGTTGTTTTTCAATACAGGTTTTGCAGCTGCTCTCCTACTTGGGGCTGTGGGTTGGAGTCCAAGCTACCAACCCCACAAGGCTGCTGTTTGCAGCCTTCTCTGCTATTTTGTTCCCAGTTGCCATTAGTGCCCCCAATTTAACCATCTTTCCCCAGGAATTAGTGCCAAAAGAAACATCAAGCAATACCAAACAGCAGCAGGCTTGTGAAGGGGCAGATTTGAAGGCTTTGACCAGTTCTGCTGTGATGGGGCAGGGACAGGTTTTGTCAACCAGGAGCTAAGAGCTGCTGTTGGGCACTGTAACCACATTGTGCCACCAGCTCCATAGGTGCTACTCAAGTGTAAGCTACTACTTTCACAAAATTTTAATGTTTTGGCAAGCTGATGCTACAGAAGTGTCCTTCCCCAGGTCCATGGAGTGTAACCCCATCTACACAGGGTTGTGCTGGGGGAGAGGGGATTTGCAACCCTTCTATGGATTAAACTCAATGAAAACATCATGCATCTTGATGGAACTGTGCCCAAACGAGATTAGGTGTGAGTATACCTAGAAACCAATGAAGGAAAACTTCCCTTCAAACCCTGCTACAAAAGACCAGAGAGGAAAAACAGCTGATTATCTTCATAGCTAGGATAGCACAATGAGAGAAAAGAAATGCATCATGTAAACAAGGATAATAGTGTGATATTGGCAAGTAGGAGGAGAGACAAAACCGGGATGTGCTGCTGGAGGTGTGAGCAAGTCTCAAAGTGCTGTATTTAATCATCACTTGACATTTTCTGTAAGAAAGAACAAATGTTTGCATACTGTGGCAAGGAGCTCTGGCAGTGAAATTGTGTAACTTGTTCATTATGCAGAAAAAAAAAAAAAAGACATTTTGGGCATAATGGATGTGGCAGAAGATTAATCATTAGCGAAACAGATCAGAAGTATACATTGCTATTCAGGAAAGAAAGATTTTAAATGTGATGGGTATTTTGTATAAACACTGTAATAACAAAAAGAAAGAAAGGATACAAACTCTGTGTTAACCATGGGAGACAGAAGCAAGCTGGCAAGGTTTCTTTAGAGGTTTGTCTGGGACCTAAGGACCTGGAAATGATTCTCAATGCCCATCCTCACCAGAGACTTTAGTTTCCTAGAAAGAGACTGGAGTCCGCCTCAGTAGAGCATTTGCTGTTGTGCAGGCACCCTGCATGTTCGAAGTGATGAATGCCTTCAGTAAGCACTCACTGAACCAACAGTCAGCCTACTCTCTAATTAGTGGAGGTGTCGCAGAAGACCCAGCCATGGAAAGCAACCTTGATTGGATCAAATAAGATAACTTCCTCGTAACTCAAATGGACATAGAAAAGGAGACAGTGATGAAGATTCTTAATTACAAATGGGAAATCTTTATTTTAGAAATTAAATAGTCAAGTGAGCAGGGCTAAAACAGCAGGGGATGGGACTGAAGGCAGCCAGGAGCAAACACCTGTTGCAGTGCAGGAGCCGGCATGGGAACCTGTATTTGGAACTGGGTAAACAGATTGTAGGAGGGGTTCAGGGCTGGGCTGGAGGTGACCATCTACAAACACAGGGTGCTGGGAGTGACTAAATGCCTACAAATAGGGGAAAGATGAACTGGAGGGAAAAGATGAACTGGAAGAGAACAGTAACACCTGGGGAGAAGAACATTTTGGGAAAGAGCTAGAACTGCTAACCATCATGCTGAGTTAGACACCAAGACCAAAAGCAAGGCTTTCCAGCCACATTATTTAGAAAACACAAGAAGAAATGAGGTAGGAACAGAAGTAAGTTTTAGGGAGAGCTCTACATAGAGGCAAAATGCTCCAGGAGGCCATTATGGTGAAGAGATGTAAGGGAGGAAAAGCCTGAAGCAAAATTCCAAGAGTTTAATTGAGCAAAGATGAATAAGGATGGACAATCTTCATTTGAGATAAGGACTAGCACGTGAAAGTGTAGGGCAGGAAGCAAGGCTTGTTAACGTACCTGTCAGCTCATGGAGCAACACACACAAAATACTTATTTTTAAGCAGAGCAGAGAGGGGCAGCAAGCAAAGGGCAGTGAGCTAAGCAACTACAGATCCATTTCTAGAGGTTGGTTGATCCACAGGGTAGCAGGCTTTAGAACAGCTCTGGAGGGGGAAGCAGTTGAACACACCAAAGTAGATCAGATAAAGTGCAGGGGAGGCTGATCAAGGGGGACTGTGCCAAAGTCATCTGACATCTTTAGTAGCACCAAACTCTAGACCAGGGAGAGGTAGCAGAGACCTTAGGTGAACTTCAGTTGTGTTGTAGTAGCATGCAGAAAGCCACAGTTAAGAAGGAACTGCGAAGCACATAAGGAATTAGGAAGATGAGGGACAACTGGTTACACTACAAGAAGCAAGGAGGGAAGAGGAGGGAAATGAGGGACGACTGCAGCTCATCAAGGTTGAACCCTGAGAGCAATCTTAAACGAGGAATTTGCTGATTTGCACCACTGGGAGTCTCCAGTCCTGCTGAGAAGGCAGTATCGTGTACCACACACAACTCTGCTCCCGGCGATCCTGCGAGGTTGGGGGGACACAGTCGTGCATCTCCAGAGAAGATGCTGACCTGCATGCATCTGATGATCACTTCTCTGGCACACATCTTATCCTCCCCTCTTCCTGCTTCTACAAACGAGCAGGGAGATAACTCAGAGAGGCATCCTCTGTATCTGGAAGGAACCAGGATAGCCTTCCTCACATGATCATCTCTGCCTGCGGCAGAGCAGCCTCAGGCAGCCCGGGAGCCGAGTGCTGTCTTCCCACATTACATAATGCAGGATGTCACCGCTGCAGCCATTTCTTAAAGACTCACTCACCACGGTATGACATACTGAGTAACACGCAGCAAAACGCCATTCCCAGCAGGGGGGGAAACCACATGCTGTGTGTATTCTCAAGGTATGGTTAATGAAATACAGCTCTCAGCATCTCTGGGGCTGCTGGCAGCTGCTGAATTATGAATACTGTCACAGCTGCAGAAAACGTACAGCGCTTTCTAAAGGTTTAGGCTTTTCTTCTTTCTTTAAACCACTTGCAGAGAAACACTTCCTAGACCTGCTTCTCACTGCTAAGCTGAAAATGCGAGAGTTCAGTAACAAGATCTTATTTCCTGCCATAAACTCCTATGTGCAGAAGGCAGTGGTGAATACTGCCTTGCCTGGGCAGAAGTGCAAGGTAGGCACTGTGCCCATGCAGCCACGGCCCCACAAAGACATCAGCCCTATGGGACAGGCTCACCTTCTGAGCCAGCAACCTCTGAGGCCAAAGGCTCTTACAATCTGCATAACATCACAGGCACAACCAGGATTTCAGGCCCTCGATCCACGCTGAGGCTGCTCCACCAGGTGACACCAGGGTCACCACCACACCAGAGCATGCAGGACACAACTCCCCCCAGCATCCCTGGTACCTGCTGGGTTCAGCCAGGAGGCCACGCAGGGTGGGCCGTGGGGACTGCTGACCTGGGAATCATTGGGGGTGCAGAGGGGTGCCAGGGGAACCCAGGGGGTGGTGGCCTGGTGGCCTCACCCTTCTTGAACTCCTCAAGCAGCGTGTCGAGGCGCGTGTCGTTGAAGACACAGTGGAGAGGGCGGCGGTAGAAGCGGGTGACAGTCTGCAGAGGGGTGCAGTCATCGGGGTCGACGAAGGCCAGGTCTTTGACGAAGAGCAGATCGACAATGTTATCACGCCGGTCTCCTTCATAGACAGGGATGCGGGTGTACCCGGAGCGGAGGATCTCAGAGACGGTGGCGAAGTCCAGCACAGCGTCAGCCCGGAGCATGAAGCAGTCGGCCAGCGGCGTCAGCACATCCTCCACCACCTTGGTGCGCAGCTCCAGGGCTCCCTGCACCATGGCCAACTCCTCCCGCACAAGGTCTCCGTGGGGGCCAGCGGCGCGCAGCGTCTCCAGCAGCCGCTCCCTCGTGGAGAAGACGCTAAGCTCCTGCCGCAGTGCCCAGTCCAGCAGCCGGCTGAGCGGGTAGCAGAGGGGGAAGGCGGCCAGCATCAGTAGCCGGGTGAGGCACAAGGTGCGGGAGGCAATGGCCAGCCCATGCCGCGAGCAAACGGAGTAGGGCAGCACCTCGCCGCCCAGGAAGACGGCGGCGGTGCACAGCAGCACCGGCAGCCAGGGAGCTCCGCGCTGCCCCGCGGCCGCCGCTGCCGCTCCTCCGCCTGGCAGCGATGCGCAGAGCCAGCCGGCCAGCGCCGCGTTGGCCCCGGCCTGCCCCAGCAGCAGCGTGCACAGCAGGTAAGTGCCTCCGCCGCCGCGCACAGCCTGCACCCGCCGCGCCTGCTCCCGCTCGGCGGCAGAGCCGCTGTTGCGCAGGACGCGGAGCTCCAGCGGGTCCAGCGAGAGCAGCGAGAGGCGCAGCCCGCTGAACAGCGCCGACAGCCCCAGCAGCAGCAGGGCGCCCAGCGCCCGCAGCCAGCCCGCCTCGGGCAGTGGCAGCAGCCAGGCGCCCAGCGCCGGGGAGGCGGGCCAGACCCGCAGCAGGAAGCCGCCCGCCGCACCGTGGTGCGCCCAGGCCCGCCCGTCCCAGGCGCACAGCGAGAAGAGCCGCCCGCCCGGCGCAGCCACCGCCTCCCCCTTGCGCGGCTCCCGCACTCGCACCTCGGCCAGCGCCGAGCCCTCCGCCCCGCCCGAGCGCAGCGGCCCCACCACCTCCACGTCCGAGGCCCAGGCGCTGCGCTCCCGGCACCGCTCCGCCGGGCCTCGCGCCGTCTTGCCCCCCGCCGCCGCTGGAGCCGCCTCCTCGATGAAGACTAGCCGCGGCTCCCCCTCCTCCGCCGGCCCGCGGCTCCCGTTGCCCTCGGGAGGCGGCTGGAAGTAAAGGCGCAGGAGGAAGCGGCTCCCTTCCGCCGCCTGCACCGCGCCGCCTTCCAGGGACACCCGGCCCGGAGCCGTGTCCTCGGGCCTCAGCCCCAGCAGCCAGGCGGCCCCGGCTTGCGGCCGCGGCGACAACGAGAAAAAAAGCAGCAACACGGCACTCCGGCTCTGGCCCCAGCCGCTGCGCCCCGGGCCCGCCGCCGCCGCCATGCCGCTGCACCGGCACCGCAGCGCCCTATCGCC
>JANRGW010039543.1:0-11987 GCA_024733675.1 Psilopsiagon aymara | reverse complement strand
CGGTCCCGGGACCAGGCGTCGAGCGCGCGAGGAGGCTCGCGGCCGCCTGCGCGCCCTCCCTCCCCTCAGCCCCGCCAGGAGCGAGCTGCGGCCCCGTCGCCTTTGTGGCTTGCGCCGCTGAAGGCAGCGCTCGGGGCGCCCCGTCCCGCGTTTGCAGCCGGGGCTGGGCGAGGACTTCCCTTAGCCACGCGCCGGGAGGTTTGATTCTTCCCGCCTTTTCTCTCCGCGGCACACCGCCCGCCCCGCGGCCCGGCTGGGGATGGGGAGCGGGGCTGGCCTCCGCCGCGGCGCCGGGAGGGGCCCCGCCGGACACTCGTCCCTCTTTGCTGTTCCTGCAGGATCAATGTCTGCGGGGGGCAGTGCTGCCACGGCTGGAGCAAGGCCACGGGCTCCCAGAGGTGCATCAAACGTGAGTAGCAGCGTGGGTCGAGGGGGCTTGGCTGGGGTGTGGGGCACCACTGAGGCCAGTAGCGGGGGTACTTGTGGGGGACCGCAGTGGCATGTGGTGAGGTGGTGGGTGCTGATGCTCATTGTGGGCAAGGAAGTGCTGGCTGAGTTACAGATCCCACCTGCGCTGCGCTGGCGTGGATTACCAGCATGCCTGCTCAAGCCCTCCAACAGCATCACAGTACGCTGCAGTTGCAACACTTTTTATCCCCAAATACCTCCTTGCTAATCTTCAGCTTTGCTAAAGGGTGAGCAGCAGGTGCCTCTTATGTTTGTTACCACAGATAGCGGCATTGGCATTTTTGGAGTAAGCTTGATTAGTTTTTGTGGTGAAAGCCCACACACGTTAACACTTGGGTGTTAGCAGCTGTTTTGAATGTGGGAAGAACCTGACAGAGGAGTACAGGTGAAGAGCAAGGAATTGCCATCTCCTCATACTGTCCTTTCACCAGCAGCCTGCGTGAAGATCCTGTGTTTTGGGTGTGGAATTTTTGAAGCGTTGAACAAGTCAAAAGAGACGGATTTGGATAAGGACCTGTGGAGGGATGTACCTTTACTGGGATACCTACGAACACAAAATATTGCATAAAATAGCACAGAGTCAATGGAATTATACTCATGTTGACCTTTCTAATGTGAAAGAGGAAGCATCTCTGCTAATTTAAGCAGGATTCAGGATGGCTGTAAATGGCTAAATGGCAGTGATGTTGCCATGATGGCATGTAAGATGAGTGACTTTTTTTTTCTTCAGGAAACCCCTTTCGGTATCAGCTATATTGGGAAGTTCTTGGGACATCACTTTAGTTCATCAGGACAGGCTTCTGTCCCTGAGACTTAGAGTGTCATAAAGTAAACAGTGCTTTTAAGATCCAGACTCTGGGCTTTTTTGTAGTGGCTTTTGTCCCTATGTGGGCTTTTTCACAATAGGGATCAATCACATTTATAATCCTCAGTAAGGTCAAGTACCTTTGACCTGCATGGAACTTGCTAAGAAGCAAAGGCTTTATTACAGTAGGCTGTTAAAGACAAAACATTTCCCTGACCAACTTAGACATGAATTTAAGATGAAATTAAGGTAGTGAATTAGCATTTCATTTTGAAATATATGCTGCTGTGTTAGGTTAGTCAGCTTTTTTGCTTAATACATGGTACAAGTACTGAAATTATTTCCTTCAGTTTATGATGGTATTTTGGGGCTAATTGCAAACTTTACTAAACACCTCCATTAGGTGAAAGCCCAATCACAGTGAATAAAACCTCTTAACAAATTCAGGATATTAATTAAAAACCTGCATTTCAATCGTTTTAACTGAAATCCTATTGTCAACCAATTTTGTTTTCACAATTTTGAAGACACCCCCCCCAAATTCTTTTTTTTTCTCTTTCTGTCTTCCAGTAACTTTCAAGTTTCATCCTTTTAAACTTTATTTTTGAATAACATAAGCAGTTTTCTTTGCTTTTTGTCCTTTGAGTTTTGTCTTTTCTTTTTTTTTTTACTTCTTCCATTGTCATTCAGCTGTTCTCTTTATTGTCTTCTCTTTTTAAATTTTAATTACTGTCTGTTTTTAGGGTCTTCAATAAAGACTGAGTCAGACAAATAGGTTTTTATGTAATAGCTGTAGAATCTTATTTAAATTGAAGAATTACTTGGTTCGTTTATATAGTGGTTGGAAGAATAGAGTAGCAGAGAAAAGAGTTAAAAGAAAGGGGAGTGTGTGTGATTTTTCTCTTTGGCCATTCTTTCCCTTTTTGTGTTTCTGATATTGGGCTCTCCTTAGCATTAAGTATTTTTTCTGCCTATTCTGATGCTACTCTGGTACATCCTAGCAGTGGTATAATACACTTGGCTTGGTTCTTCTGAATTTTACCACTGCCTTGGCAAGCCAAGGGAAGTACTAAATGTACTGATGTTGTCTGTTTTGTAACTTAGGCAAACCATGAGATAGTATTGACTTGATTTAGTTATGGAAGATTAGTCTCACAGTCATAAAAGCCAGCTATCTCCTTTTCTGGAACATCCTGATGATCCTTTCAGAAGAACAGAAATTCTACAACTGAACAAATGTTAACTCCTTGTGTTCAGTAAAAAGAAGTGATTTTTTTTTTTAAGTTCAGATAGTGGATTCTCTGTTGATTTCTGTGGATTCTTGAAGTTGTGGGTTAATTGTGCCACAGATGCAGACTCACCTGAGCTGACTTCGTGCAGAGTATGTTTGGACCTGCCAGAGTTAATAAACCCTGAGCTAATAAGCTCAGGTTCAGTATCACTTTAATAAGCTATTTGGTCTCTAGGGCCAGTTTATATTCTCTTGAATGGTGCAAAGACTGAGCTAATAACCCTCAGACTCATTCTGGCACTTTCCAGAGCCAGCTTCCATTTGTCTGCGTTGTGCTTCCAGAATCAGAGTGCTGAGAGGCAGCTCTGATCAGAGAGGCTTATTAGCCCAGGTGTAATCCCAGGCTGAACCAAGCAGCTTGTATTTCTGCCCTGCTGCACCTGTGTGAATAAGCCTGCTGGTAACTCACAGAAAAAGGGGTGAAAAGGAAGAGATATGGTTTTGCAGCTCTGGCTGTGTTAATCTTCCCCTTCCCTTTGTCTTGGTGGTCTTTGCTAGGCCTGCTTTCTCATGCATGGGACTATGGGTGAGGCTGCCCTTTCTCTCAGGTGGGTGGCGGCCTGGCTAAGAGCAGGGGCAGCTGCATCACATTCCCTCAGTAGCAGCAGCAGGGGGTATTTGAAATGTTTCTGTTTGTGAGTCAGAGGGCAGCATCTGTATGGAGGACGCAAATGGACTTTTCAAGTCCTTTCTTCAAATTTTGGGTTGAAGCTGAACTGCCTGTTCTGTTTACAGTATTCATGTTCTCTTGGAAGCATGATGGCTTGTCCTCAGAAGGCGACCTTCTGTTTTCCTGTGAGCTGCCTTTATGAGAGTACATACCCTATCCAATTTGGAGCATATAGGCTTTTCCCCGTCTGTGCCTCATATTTCAGTTTTACATTGCAAAGTTGTATTTAAGAACTTTTTTTTCAAACTGGATGTGACTTTGCTTATGAAGAGCTGCATCAATCTAATTAAAAATACAAAGTCATAAAAGTATTCAGAATTGCTTTACACTGGGGGAATGATGTCTAACAATCAAAACCAACCTTTTTGAAGTGTTCAGAACATTCACCTTTGAGTAAAGACAAAGGTGGGAAAAAATCAACCACAGCAATAAACACTTTGGACAGTTATAAGCATGTGAAAGGGTTTATGACAAAGATTGTCTTCCAGTCATAGTTATCGTAGGTTATAATCTGTGCAAGTGCAATAATAAGATACCCTGAAGGCTGGAGAAATCCTGTTTTGTTAGTACTTGTTGCATAATCCAAGCATTATACAAACATTAATTAACCCAATAACATGGCTGTAAGGCAAATAAAACCTAAAATGTGTAGGGTTTATTATTTATTTACAGAAATTGAGCCATAGGTTAAATGTGGACTTGGACAAGTTATAACAGCTGTTTGGAAGGCCTAAACTGGAAATTAGGAATTCCTGCCTCTCGGTTGCATGTTTATCCTATTGAAAGCTGTTGTCCTGTACTTTGTTACTTGCAACTAAATTTCTATTAGTTAATACTAGTTCCTACAAAATATGCCCTTCTTTTTGTTTGGGTTTTGTTTTCTTCATGATTGCAAGGAGCTGTTCTTCATGTTGGGAAGTCAAGAAAGAAGTTATATACTGTATGCAGGATTTGATAACTTAAAAAAGCCACCTGATTGTAATAGTAACCTGTTTATAAAGTGTGTTATAATATTTTGCTTGGAATATTGATATCAGTTGTTTATGAGTGTTCTCACACCAATGCTGGTTTAAACACCAGCATTGCCTCTAGGAATTCTGACTTTCACTAATATAATGATGAGAATTAATGCTGGTGAGGTGTTCAAGGCTGGGTTGGACAGAGCCTTGGGTGGCATGGTTTAGTGTGAGGTGTCCCTGCCCATGGCAGGGGTGTTGGATGATCTTAAGGTCCTTCCCAACCCTAACTATTCTATGATTCTATGCTAGTTGGAAGGAGAGTGTTGCCTGTTAATGGAGTACTGATGTGTGAGTTCCTTATATTAGAGGTGTAAGAAAGGCTCATGGGACAAACAGGTGAGGAAATGGATTTTGCAGGATTACGCTTAGAGTAAATTTCACATAGGGCAGGAATTTCTCTGTAGATTAAGAGCCCATGTACACCATTGTTGTCAAATAAGAGAAAAAGGGTCTTGTGCTTTTATTAGCTGAAGGTATTCTGTGTGTGCATGCATGTGTTATGTATTCCATGCATGGGCATGAGGTGAGGATTTTGTTGTTGGAGCTGGACTGGATTCTTTGAGTTTAGTCATGAAGTTCTTTCCTATCTGTCATGTGCTTGGGCACCTTGAAAGGTTGTCAGAAAATACGAGCCTGGGTTTTTTTTGGGGTTTTTTGGTTTTTTTTTTTTTTTTGTAATTAGATTATCTTCCTAATTCTCTCTCTTTTTGAAAAACTTCTTGACTTGACATTAGATAAATGTTTAGTTTAATTAAATAAGGTTTAATTTTGTTTTCAGAATAAGAAAATATACAATAGTAAAGTCTTCCTGCTGGAGAAGGAGACTAGAAATTTGTGCTAATACTTGCCCAGAGGAAGGGTCCCCATTGTTCAGTTCCTGAATCTGCATGGTCTTTACTTGTATATTTCTGTGCAGTTTGAGCCATCTGATCCCTAAGCTTCAAGAGTTTTACTTCTTGCTATTGCTGAGTTAGCATGCTACAGCTTTTTGTCTTCTTCAGAACAAGAGCACTCTACAGTGTGACCAGCAGTCCTAGACCCCTAGTTGTCCAAGACCCGGAGGGAGCAGGCCCCAGCTTGCTTTTAGCCTGCGCTCCTGAATTTTCTTGGGGAAGGGAAAGGTTGTATGCCTTGGTTTTGTTCTGATACAGGGTTACGATCCAGACCTGCAGACTTGGAAGCATACATCATTCATCCAATTAGATATAAAACTCTGACACTAAATATTTTGGTATTGGTTGCTCAGAATCTGCTCTATTCCTGTCTTTAGTTCAGCTCTTAGAAATGGTGGTATCTAGGATCACTTTAACTGAGTACTTCAGATGTTTGCAGCTGTGCTTCATGGAGGTTTTCTAGTGATAAATGGTTCCTGAGGCTTTTGCTCAATCAGTTTTGTGGCTTTGAGTTTTACCAAGTTCTGTTTATTTACAGTGCTTATACAAAGCCTAACTATAACATACTCTCCTCAAATGTTGTTTCTTCTCATTCTAAGACCATCATCTGTGTAAAAGCAGTATCAATCTCCTTCAAATTACGCCCAAATCAAAATTAAATGTCTCAAATTTAAAGAGACATAATTACTTTGACCTCATATAACTGACTTATACATTAGTCCTTTTAATCTATTCTTTGATGTTGTTTTTAAACCTTTCAAAATTGAAAATACGGGAAGCCTTACTTGAGCAGCTGGGTTTTGCCTCTGCTGTACTGGCTGCTGTAGTACATAAATAAAACTTTTGAATTTCATATACAGGGAATAGATTGGCTTTTGTAGTGGGAAAGCTCTTGTTAGCCCTCAGGGGGGGTTATGCCCTGCTTTATTTTTAACTTATTGTTCTTAAGAAAGGGGGAGAATCCAGGATTCAGATTCTTATCTTTGGCTTTGTCTACATTAGTATGCAGTGTGGACTAACAGAAGCAGGTTTATAGACTGAAGCCTTTGGTTTTGATGACCTGAGGCCCACAGTATGCATGTTTCAGGGCTTAGTGTTTTATTTTTGACTAGGTGTGCTCTGGTCACATGGAGTGAATGCCAATACGATGCTGAAAAGTATTAGGTGCTTTCTTGGAGTGTTCATGGGTTTTTTAGGTTTTTTCTTTGTGGTTTTCTTGACTTTCTCAGCCTAATTTATTCCTAGAAAACAGACTCCTTCCATTTCCTACAGAAAGAAAGCAAAGCGTTGGCATCTCTCCGCATTTCTGACTGCACACTGTGGGGGGAAGAAGAGTTTGACATGTTAGCAAGGCAAGATATTCATTTAATACAGAGTTAAAAATAGTTCTGCTTGTCCATGTTCATTTTTGTGAAATGCATGTTGTAGTCCCTGCATAAACCTGGAGTTTTGAAGAGCTGCTTCCTGATAAATGACAATTGATTTTGTGTCCTATGGCAAGATTTGATTTTTCATAATTCAAATAAGCTTTTTTTTAATTTTTTTTTTTAATTATCTCTAGATGGCAGATTAGGCCTGGGCTTTCCGAGAAGCTCAACTAGTTGGTGAACTCTAATTGAGGGTTGGTTGGATTTAGGAAAAACTTTGTTGTTCTTAGCATTTTAATGACTATTATGATTAATAGTCTTTTCTCTGGTGTGTTTTTTCTGTAACACTTCAGTTGTCTGAATCCTGCATCCAGTTAAAAATTTTCAATTTTCTCTTCATTGAGTTCCTCTTGGTTTGTTCAGTTTCCTGCGTATTTCTTACTATATATTTTGTAACAAAATGACTAAGCTGAGAAAAGTTAAGAGAATTGAAAGAATTGCAGATGACAGTGTTACCCAGAAAGCAAAACCAGTGTGTAACACATGAATCTGCTGGTTTCCTTGGTTTAGTCCATTCGGTAATGAATGATTTCTTAATTTTATTTATTTTTTATTTATTTATATATTTTTTTGATACTGAAATGATAGAAGGGTCTTTACCATGAGAAATGTTTGTACTGTCAGAATATGTGCAATTACTATCTCAGGTCATTACGTACTTTAAAATATCTCCCAGATTGTACAGCCTAACAAGTATTTCTAGAAAACACCAGTAAACACAACATGAATGAAAATGTCAAGTGTCAAAGAGTCTGTTATATTCTTATGAATGATAAAATAATGTGTCTGAAGTTAGGCTTTTGAAGTATTTCAGTATAGCTGCTATTCAATTCTGATAAATCTTGGCATTTAGTGAAAATGCGATGAAGGTACATTGAGAATATTCTTAATAAAGTATGCTATGTTGTCACTATGTTAAGGGAGAAACTCAGTCTATGTTTGTTTTAAGGAAATATATATGCCAAAAGCATTGGGTTTTGTCTCCCTCTTGGATGTTTATGTAGCCATCCGCACCAGTGTTGGAATGTGTCAGATGTTTTGAAGCGGACCGCTGAAGAATTCCAACAGTGACACATGCTTTTATTTGAAGTACCTTTAGGGAAAGAATTCTCTCAATCCATATAGTTGTAATAAAACCAAAATTTCTGTGTAGAAAGACACAGATGATTGTAATACTTCCTACATTAATAGTCTAGTGGTCACACAGATTTTCTGCGATTAATGCCATTTATTCCTATTATTTAAATATTATCATCCCTTTTATAGAATGGTCTTACAACATGGTTGTCTCACCCTTGTTCATGAATTACTTTCTCCCCTACCCCCACTGAATGTGTAGAATCACTGGATATATTTCTGGTGAAATTGAACTTTTGAAAACTGTTTGGAGATACTCAGACGGAGAGCTGGGTCCCCTGAAAAGCATTAGGTGGTGAGCACCAAGTGTTCATTCAGTTAGCTTTTGGGTTTCTAGTCTCCAGTGTTGCATCATCAGTCCCAACAATAACTTAAAATATTTAAAATGGTACCCAGAATAAAAGCTTAAAAGTAAGCAGTGAGGTAATTTGGAGAATACAAAGCTAAGATAAACTTTGCTTTTCTCCAGCATGTCAGCACTGTGTTCAGATTTTTCTGAGGGAAACTGGGATATGCCTCTTTCCTTTTGGAGCCCGCAGCTTGTTGCTCTCCGAAGAAATTGTTTCACTGCTTTTGTTTTGGAATTGGTAGCTCTGTCTTTCAACATAGCAGGAGTTAAAAGTGCCTTTGTATCACAACTTTTTGTTTAGGATGCGCACTAAACCAGGATGAGCTTTGGTTTGATTTCCTTGTGTGCTTGAAGAATAGAAATCTTCAATTAACGAAATAAGAAAGGCAATATTTGCTATGCCTTTAACAGTATTCCTGTGTTACATGTAAAGGAACTCGAAATTTCTGCTCTAAGCGCAGATATATTCATGACACAGTGCTGGTTTTTCCCCTTTCTGTAAACTTAGAGCCTGCATCATTTCTCAGCCAGTTTGTGCTGGAATCTGAAATAGCTCCTCACTTCTAATCTCTTTCCAATTACTAGATTTTCTGTTACTTGCTCTCCATCATGTATTTTGTCTGACAGGATTTGTATACTCCTATGAGAGAAGTTTATACTGTGCCAATGTGTGTGGTGAGGAAACTTGTTGGAAGTCAATGCATTCTGATTAAACTGATGCTTGACTGTGGTTAAGTGGAGGTGGGAAAAAGGTATGTTAAATTTGATGTGGAAACAGAAAGGAAAATTCCAGTGGGTGGCTCACTGGAAATAACACAGGTTCACAACACTTGTAGTTTAATTTTCGTATCAAAGTATTAGAGGTTCAGGAATGACACTGAAAAACTTTTGTGAATGTTTTAAGTACTAACCAACGGCAGTTGCTTGACAAGAGATGCTTAAATGTGGAGCTGTGGCTGAAAGGTTAGAAACATGGGTGCAGGAAACTTGCGAGACATTTAAATTTTTTACTGTTTCTCACTGAAAAGTACATTTTTGTGCATTTCAGTCCTCCACATGACCTACAGACGCAAGGAAATAAACTTGTAAATGAGATGTTACTGTTTGAAGAAGGCAATTGTGAATTGAGGTAAAATCAAAGTGATTAGCATACAAATCGGATCTTAATGATCTTAACTCAAGAGTTATGAGAAATTGAATATAAAAATTTTCTCATGACAAGTGGAGTTGTCTTGTGTTTTGAATCTTTCAGAATATCTGAAAAAGAAATTTTAGTTTAAATTTCAATATATGGTAATATTTTTTACTTATGGTTTTAATATTATAAATTATGTATAAGGTGGTATATGAAAACATAAATACATTCTGTACATGCAGAAGATTTAAAATATTTACATATTTTAAAACTATTATAAACCTTTTAGGTCATGCTCCTGCAAATATTTATATACTCTTTAACAAAAATAACATGAACCCATGGACTAAATAAAAAGTGTGTATGTGCAGATGAGTCCCAAAGCGACATACAGATGTGTTGGAAGGGGTGTGTTTAAGCCTGATGGTAATGTTATTTCATACTTGCTTTTCTGAGGGAATGTGTAAATACAACCAAGCCAGGCCTGCCATGCGTCCCTTTAATTCACTAGTCTGTCTGCAGTGGTGGCGAGCAGAAGTTGATTAGGGAAAGATGCATAAAAAGAGATACAACCAGAGAAAATGTTTTTGGCTTTTTGTTACACAGGAATTTCAAAGGCAAATGTGACACCATAGCTTTATTTTTAGTAGATGTAGATTGGATGGTTTTAAAACACAAAAATGAGCCTCAAAGGCCCTTGTGTTCCTTCACAAAGCTTCTGGAAAGTGGGGGATGTTGGTTATGTTGTCTATGCCTGGCCTTCCAATGTGACCACTATCTTGGCACAGTAAGTTTGGATGCTATATTCTAACAGGGTCAAAAAGTAGATCATTGAACTCTGGCAGAATAATCTATTGAGGGTTATTAAACACAAAAACCAAGACTGTTGCTCAGAAAGCTGCCGAGTCCTTAATTCTTGAAGGCTGTAGTGATACAACATTTTACTGCTTGTCATCCTGCCTGACACCTGTCCTAAAGCATCCACCTTAGTAATTAATGGAGAGAGATTAGACTAAATGGATCTTTGATCTGACCCACTAAGCCTAGTCTCATTATTTACATCTGTATCACGCTTCATTTTGAATTTCCAGTCATGACCTCTTTGTATTGAATAGGAGCAAGCCTATTGCCTTTAATAGGAGTATATTGTCCCCCTTTTCAGTTTTAAACTTGATGCTTCCACGGTCCAAGTTTTGGAAACAACTTTATGGAAAATTATGGTGTTTGCTGTTAGATGTGCCATTATTGTTGCCTTCAAACAGAATAATTAGGTCATAGATTTGGCATGCTGCAGCTGTATTGAGCAGTTTTAAAACCAAACTTCTGTATTGTATCAATTAAAATGTTAATTTTAAGTCTTTATGAAAGAAAAGTATTTTTAAAATCCTGTTTTGTGGTCTTATATTGCACAGCATCAATCAAGAACTTCAATCAAAGACTGCATTGCTGTGAAGATCTAATGGATCAGGTTTTTGACCCATTGTCATTGTTCACATGATCTGAGGAAAAAATAGGTCTTTTGTAATGTAGTTGCTGGATCTGCTGATGCTTTTTTTGTTATAAGACCAGCTAGAGTAATGCAGTTTGTCCTGTGGAGTTTCATGTGCTTTGTGTATATGTAGAGCTGAGAAACTTTCAGGTTTTACATTGCTGTCGGTGAATTAAGACTCTTCAAGTCTGTTTTGGTAAAAGAAGATAATGTTATTTTAAAATAGCTGCATAGTTTTCAATTCATTGCAGTTTTGCTACGTTCACTTTGATAAGTGAAAACCTAAGGTTTTTTAGGCTTTTGGTTCTTAGTGACAGGAAAAAAAGTTTTCTTAGCTTTGTCTTTAGCATGTGTGAATTGTTACTTCACTTCTGAGAGAGGAGATACACAGTGATCAGTGTCCTAGCAGAGTGGATGTTATGCTATATTGACTTCTGGGGTGGTCTTGTTAGCTTACTGCTGCGTTTGGTTTTTGTTTTTTAAGCAGCTTGCTAAGAAGCTTGGAGGTTAATATAGATGCATGTTCATAAATCTCCAGAAATACATGTTCAGTATGACTGTGGATTTTTTTTAGTGTAAAAATGGGACTTCTGAAAATCCTGATGATTTTTTGAAAGTAATTTTTATGTGATATTTTCTAAAGAGCTCTGTGGCCAAACTATCTCACTGTCATCTTGGCACATTTTCTAACAGATGACCCACATGATGGGGTCACTGTTCTGATTTTGGAGTTTCTTTAAAGTCAGTGAGCAGGCTCCTGACTATTTTTCAAAGGTATAATTAATTCCAGTGATGTTCATATTAAGCACATTTTTACTCTTCTCAGCAGAATCTAGGTCTTAAAAGGCAGGTGGAAAAAGAGTTGCCTTGTATATTGAAACATATGCTTACTGTGAGCCTACAGTGAAAGTTATAGCTGCTGAAGTTTACAATGAAAATGGTCTTCAGCTTTCCAGCAAAGACAAAATATAGCCTGAAAAATAAATAGAAATATAAGTAAGCAAATTATTACTTTTTTGTTGCCAGGGAGATGCATAGTACATAATTAAGTTAGCCCAGCTACGTAGTGCTGGGAAGGAGAGATGTTGCAAAAGAACATGGGAGGGGGAATTACTGCTGAGGTTGACTGTCTCGAGAGGGGACCCCTGCAGCTCCTGACCGGGGGGAAGCTCGGCGTCCAGGAGCTTCAACCCGGAGCAGCAGCAGGTACCGAGGGCCCCTCAAGTTCTCGACGGGACTTGCCCAGGGGTCGGCAGCTCAGCGGAGCGAGGAGCTGACTCACAGGGGCGGCGCCAGGAGGAGCG
>JANRGW010039542.1:25087-40405 GCA_024733675.1 Psilopsiagon aymara | reverse complement strand
GGGGCGCCACCCATGAACTGCCCTCAACCGCCAGGGGGCGCTACACATGAACTGCCCTTCAACCGCCAGGGGGCGCCACACATGAACTGCACCTCAACCGCTAGGGGGCGCCACTGTTGTACCCTTCCTCCCCTAAGGGGCGCCAACCGCCGCACTGCCCTTCCTCCGCTAGGGGGCGCCCCCCACTTCTCCTTGCTCCTAAATCGGCCCTCCCGTCCTCCCACATCAGACAAAGCCGCGATGCATTTTATCTTTAGGTTTATTATTTTTTGAGGCACTTAATCTCTTACATTTATATAGCGCCGTTTCCCCCTCCAAACCGCTTTACAGTATATACATACAGGAATGTTTCCCACCACTGGTGAAACGCAGCCCTCTGTTACCAGTACCACCTTCAGAACAGCAACCGTTTCAGACTGGAAATCCTCATCAGTACTTTGTCTCACTAGTTCAGAATTCCCACGTACAATCTTCCATCTTGTGCTATTAAAAGATATAACAGCTAAAATACAGTATCACAGTGCAATTCTCCAACAGAACCGAGACTTGGAGCATCATCATTAGATTTGTTACAGTCTTCCATTAGATCACGTCTAACTCAAAATACTTTAATGTAAGGCCTTTTAAGAATATCGTTCTAAACATCATTCCTGTTTATACTTTCTTTTTAAGCCTCTCTTACAATCAAGCACAGAAGAATGTGTTTCTTTCCTTCCAGTATATTCAGAAACACTTAGTCCTGGCCCTAAGGAGATGTTAGCATCCTCAGCTCCAGTGAACTTCATGGTATCTAAAGGCAAACCTATTCCTCTTTGCTTATGGAGCTGGATTTTGAAGTTGATTTTAGTACTTGAAATTAATCTGAGATTACACACAATTCTGTTATTAACCAATTGAAATGTAAAGTACCTCAGGATTGGCTGCTGGGCTGCTATGGAAGTGTGCTGGGTGGGGGTTTGCTTGCCAGTTTTAAAGTACATTAAAGTATCCCAAGTTCACTACTCCATTGCAAAGCCTGCCCCAGTCACAAAGATAACAGCAGCTTTCTCACTTCCGAGATTTTTAACTTGTGTATCTAAAAAGGTTACTAAAAGATCCCTTCCAAGGGAAGAAGTTGTATTTGTGCTGAGAACTTTCACGAGAAGGAACAAAACCAAGCCCCCAAAACCCCCCACAACAAACTGTCTGGCATCCCTACTGTCATTGTTATCGTTGCCAGAAGACTACCACCTCACACACAGCATGCTGCTACCTGCTACGTTAGGGCTGATGTGAGAATCTGAAGGAAGAGAAAGAAAATTAGTAAAATGAGATAGCTATTTGCCTTCTTGTGGATCAAGCATGAAAATTTGCTCAGGTACCTTACGCTCTTGAATACATTACACCTCAGAGAGGCTTTTTTGATTCTCGTTGATGCATACTATGAATCTAATGTGGTCACTACATTCTTATACCAGTGCAGCTGTTTGAGTACTATGAAAGAATAACAACACTAACAAGAACGGGCAAGGACTACGATAAAAGGAAAAGTAGTAACAGGTAGTGATTTCAACACGCAAGATGATGACTGATCAAACCTGGTAAAAATTAACAGACAGAAGTGCATCCAAATACGTACCCATTCTATAAAAAACTGGGTTTGTTTTTAATCTAAACCCTTGATAAAAGATGCACAGAGAACAGATTTATTGCATATTTTATGCATGCCTTCATGTAGTGCATTCCTACATTGTATCTTAATGGAACACTACAAAATGACTAGACCTTCACTGTACAACAGGTATTGGTAATTGGTGTTTTAAAGCCTAAAGAGTGATTCAGTTTGAGTTACACCTTCCTCTTCCCTGATCACACCAAGAAAAATCACCTTGCTGCATTTATGTTTGTCAAAGTCACATAGCAGCCACAAAACAATTTGTATAGAGAAAACAGTTGCAGTAAACTATTAAAGAGTTGGGTTTCTGCAAGGGGATTTGGCAACTGGAACAAGAAAACCAGCAGGGACTAGAGATCCTTAGACAACAGGGAGAACCACTGGTGAACCATTTGCATCAGAAAGCAAGAAATCTCATGACAAGTAAGAGGACAAAGATGGAGGAGGAAAGCACCATTGTAGGCTTTACAGCCTAGAAGACCAAACAAGCGCCATTATCGCTTAGTTTCAATCTCAGATCTGAAAGGCAGCTAAAACCATGATGAGATCTCTTCTTTTTGAAGAGGGAAACAGGAATTTGGAAGAAGCAACTGCTGTATTACAGAACTGAACTCACAAAGGACAGACAAGAGTCGCTGTTTCACAGATTAACGTTCTGGAGTCCATGCTAATCCCGTCTGATTTCAAGAGAAGAGTGACTGGACCCATATTCGCTTCTCTGTTTCTACTTGTGGAGCCATTCATTTCTTCAGAGCTGAAAATATGCATGAGATTGTTTGATACAAGATACATGACTTTTTTTTCCTCTGGTCATCTCTTTCATCCCTCAACCTCCTCTCAACTCTTCATTACCAAAGTATTTCTCTGACACAAAAAAGGGCTGCTGGGGTGGGAGACAGATGAAGCTCTTGCTAAGTTGAGAATGGGATTGCTGAGCAGCAGAGAGAACTGCATGGACAAAGAGATGCTAAAGTGAATTCAAAACCCAGCAAAAAACAAGTTTCATTTTTTGCCAGAAGGAATTAGTTTCGTCTTTTAGTTCAGTCCATCCTTTATCAGCAAGGGCATATTGGCTACATCACAAGGCTTGGTCAAGGAAAAGGCTGTTTCATTTAACTGGGCACAGATCTGGAGATGGGAGAATGTCCTGCACTGCGTGAGAGAACTCAGAAATATGCATAGAACAGAGCAAAAATCCAAGACTGCTTTGCAGGAACAAGAGAGGTAGCAACCCTAATTTTAACAGGGCTTTTCACTCAAGGGAAAGAAGGTCTACAAAAGTCAAATCAGCTGATTTCAAATGGTTTGCATCCCAGGATGAATCAGGTTACACTGATTTAAGCCCAATTTAATTTAGGCAGGTTTTTAAACCACAAGAATAAGGACATTCTTAGTACATATCAATAATTAAACCAACATATACACAATTAGCAATATCCTACATAATAATAAATGCTTAACAGCTTGTTTTGGGTTATCCTAGTTAATTTGTTTAGAAAACAAGCCGAGCAGTTGTCTTGTACAACATCTGCTGTACTACACACTTCCTGTAATCAGTCTCTGTAGCAGCTCAGTTCATGACTTTAAGATCCAAATTCAACTGTGTCTTCAGTTATTTTCTTGAACTCATAGTTTCCTCTGCCATCCATATGCAAGTAAAACTGAAACAGAAGAGCATATGTTAGCAGTCACTGGAAAATTACCAGGTCTTTAGCTTCTCCCTCCTCACATTTCATTAAATTCAACTGCCTCTGGAAAGAAGTTGAACTCTGTTGTTTTCTCCCCTACTACCATCCATCAGTCTGCTAATGGTCAGAGCTAGACTTAACACTGCTGTCTTGGGCTTTGTGATAATATATTTAAGTTACACATTCGTCCCTGTGTATTAATTCAGTATTTTCCACACACACATACAGTCTCTCTGCAAAAAAAGTAACAGCAATAGTAAAATCAGAGTTTGGAAGAAAAGAAGTATTACACAATATTACAGTAATACAGATGAAGTTTACAGCATAAGTATATTAAGTATCTGGAAAGCAAAAGCTTCATGCTATTTACTGGATTCTGGCTGAAGGGTTTTTTGAGACTAAGAAAGAAGACTTAAGTACCCAATGAACCTTCCATAGTTTTGAGGCATTTAGGGACTTTGGGTTAGTTTTCGTAACTAGAAGCATAAGAATATTTCAAATAAGCCACTGGATTATGAAACTAAAACATTTTTGAAACAACAGATCATCACCTCTAAGGACCTAAAAGGAGAACACCTTGAAAGTCAAACAACAAAACCCCTACAACCCACAGACACCCTTAGCAAAAACAAAGGCTACGTACATCATGATGTTTCCAGAGTGACTTTCTGTGAGAGACAGTGAAGAGAGTGATGCCAACCTATATGAAGAAAATACACACAATAAAGCAGTTAATTTGTCTCATGGGTTAGGTGTTGGTTATTTGTCAGCATCAGCTGAAGAGCTTACATTCATAAACACAAACTTCCAGAGCCTATTATCAACACATATGCAGTCTTTAGACAAGATTTTGCAGTTGGATAAATAGATTGAAAAGCAGGAGGGATTTCTTTAATTGATTTCACTGTCCTTTTCCTTCTAATTGTTTGGCAGAACATACACAGGGCAAAGGAGGCAAGGTAGAAGGTAGGTGAACCAACAAACATGGTGAGTAAAAGAAGCCCACTTTAACAGCAAAAACACCCCAAGCACAAAAGCTATTAATACATTCTAAAGTAACAGTTTAAAGGTGAATAATCTTCCTTAGTTTCCTTCCAACTCAGTTATTTATGCATCCCTAACAGCAGCACCAATTAAAAGACAAAATAGTTCTGATGATAAAGCAGGGTAGCATTTTTCCTTTATGCAAGGACAGCTTAACCAGGAATTCTATTTTCCAGGAACACGTATGTAGCCACTTGACAACAGGAACTGTAAACCACAAGAGGACATTCAAATTAACAGAATAACAAGTACAGGCAAAACACAGAAAGTTGCCAGGGTATTGGTATTAATATGGTAAAATCAAGAAACTGTGTCCGTTCTTCTGCAGAGTCCTCACCAGTGTAAATTTACTACCACAGAAGGCTCCTTTAGCTCCTACTTCAAGTTTCAAGCAAATATTTCAGTGGATGCACAGGTTTGCTCCATTACCATTCTGAGAATATTGCTGCTGAACAGTTACTGTCATTTCAAGTCAATTCTTTCCTAGGCTGAGGAGGTGAAATTGAATTCTATTGCTATTTCACATTGCACTACACAGAATCTGAAATGGTGAGTTTAAGAGAGAAAGGAAGAAGAAAAATATATTCAATATCATCATGTTTCCTAGAGTGCTTGGCTTTTCATATCACAAAACAGATGGAAATGCTAATTTTCACCCTCTTATTTTGATGTCCCGGCCAATAGAAGGCTCTTGGACAACAAAAAAAAGTATAAAATCTTGGATTATTTGATCTTCACTTGACATTTTAAGAGTTCATCCGGAGTAGTAAGGTTACTTAGCGGTTAGTAAGAGTTCTTTGATATACAGAGGCCATGTGTACATCTAAATTATGCTAAGCCTACAAAACAATTATAGAATTCTTGTGTGCATAAAGGGTCCTTCCATGCCCCTCTAAGCTTTGGGGTGCCTTTTTCCATTTTAGGTTTCCTCTTAACACAGAGATAGAATTCTAGTACCAAAGAGCTTACCTTCCGGCAGTGGCTGTAAATGTAGCCTTCTACATCAACACTAACAGCACTGGTGCATTCATCCAGAATTGCAAACTGGGGCTTATGATAGAATAACCTTGCCATCTGTAATGCAAACCAAAAGGCTTCTGTGGATATAGCACTATAACCAAGGCACTGTCACAAGTGAAACTAAGACTTAGTGTCCAAAACTTTACTGTGGCAACTTCAGGTTGGCACCCACTGGTGAACGTCTGCTTATATAACCAAAGTAATGGGTGCTAAAAGGTCAATATTTCCTATTAAATTTTTTATACAAAGAACACTATCTTAGTTTGGTTTCTTTTTTTTCCTCAGTATTCAGGTATTTCATATTTTTTTTCCTTTTAAGGAAAATACTAATATTTATTTAAACAGGAATTGCTTACAATTTAGGTTACAGTTTTGACCAGGTCCTGTATTTGTTAAGTATTTACACTTTTGAGACAGAATCATAGACACATACTGCCATTCTCTGCTTCTCTCCCCCACTGAGTACATCCATCCAATCCTGAACAATATCCCAGCCTCCTTCACGTTCCAAGATGTGACCCAGCTGGACATTATCCAAATACTCCTTCAGCACCTTTTAATGAAACAGAAATGACAAGTAGAGCTTAAGTGAACTTAAAGAAATTACTAAAGAAGCTTATAAAGGGTTATACTATTACACTGGTGTACTATCAACCCTGATAAATATTAAACTAAAAGGTTTAATAGCAGCTTCAGTATTTTTAAATCTGAAACATTACACATCTTAGGCAAGAGACAGGGTTAATGAATGAATTATCATTACCTGGTCAGAAATACCTTTCTTTCTCTGATCTTCTAAAGTATCTGGATATATAACTTGATCTCTGAGTGTTCCAAGAGTCATATACGGTCTCTGAGATACAGACAGAAACAAAAAGGTAGGTCAAATATTTCTAAGCATAGTCAAAGTAGGAAGAAACAGAAAAACTACTGTCAACTAAAACACTGCCTCACCTGGGGAACATAGAACAACTTTCCTCTTACAGGCTTTGTTAAACGCCCACCAAACAAAGGCCACAACTGCAACAAGAGAAAGGTTTAAACTTGACTGAAAAAAGTCTGATTACAACAGTGCTTTGGAGTCTCTGCTGCTCATTTTCACAAGTTCCCTTACCTCACCAAGAACACGGAAAAGCGAGCTCTTTCCACACCCATTTGGCCCACAAATCAATACATTAGCACCAGATCGAACCTAAAAATGCAAAGCCAACACATTACAAGTGTAGTGAGGAAGCACTGGTGGAAGCTTTTTCAAACACTAAGACAAGCTGGTATTCTCATATGCTTGTACATAGCCCTTCCTGACACTACAAGGACTGACTTCCAGTAATCATTTAGTTTTTGTCTTTTCCAACTAGATTAGCACCAACTGCAGCTGGGAAAAACCCCACACTTGTAACAATGAAAACACTTTTGGGCACATAGCTCACTGCCTTTTTATTTTCTCATTTTGACCTAACATGAGGATTACTTTTGTTCACATTTAAGCATGCCATATAAGCACCTCTCTAGCTTTGATTGTACATGTATTTATAGATCAGATTACCTCTGAAATTATCATCTCCCCTTTAAAACTTTAGACGAATAACATTTTCTATGATATTGGGAAACTTACCTCAAAGTTAAGGTCTTGAATCAAAACATCTCCATTAGGTGTCACCAACGGAACATGATCAAACCTGTGTTGCAACATTTAAAATAAAAGGCAATTAAAAGCTAAGGAAGTTCTTGAACCACAAGTGGTACCTTAGTGTAGTGTTTAACAATTATTTATAGTTTGTTGATAGTTTTTTTGTCTTCACATATTTGCTTTCTGAATCCTTTCTAAGCCTTTGGTCTCCAAAACACCTTGTGGATAAAAACCTACATTTAAAGATGTTCTTTATTATAAACCTGGTAGTGGAAGTTTAGTCCATTAGTTTCAGCATACACAATGAATGATTCTCTGCTCTACTCCCCCTTGCTTTTGTTTGCTTGTTTTGCCCCCTCAATAAAATAATAAAAGTAACTCTAGCATTGCTTTTCTCCTCTCACTCCCCTTCACTCCACTATCTGATTTCCATATTGCCCAGTTTGAGGCTATTTCATCTAGTATCTGGCTTTACTCCACATCTTCAGGTAGTATTACTATGTCAGTACTATGACCCTCAAACTGCAAAAACCTGAGGAACTGATTGTTACTTGAGTACATCAGTGAAGGGTCCAAGCATGCAGATAAACAAACTGAATACAGACTTGCCCCTGAATTTTACCGCTAATTTATATCATGGAATAAAATCTGTAACCAACTTATTTCTAAGAAGAAATTTGATAAAGTGTCAACAAAAAGGTCTGGGAAGTCATATTCCAAAGAACAGCTAGAAATATTACTACAAATGCTATGTCCAGAAGGCATATTATGTCTTCTGCCAATGTGAAAGGACAAGGATTGACTTACATAATAGAAATGCTGAAAGGGAGTGAGGCAGAATTATTTGTAAACGAACTATGTACAACAGGAGCTGCATACTGTAATAACGTGTACTAAAACCTCCATTAACAGAGGCAGAGGGAATGACTTATGTCTTTCCAGGCAAAGTTAAAAATACTGAAGTTGTGGAAACTTTGTAAACATACTTGATAAGGTTATCGGTGTTGATAATTTCTCCAGATCCAGGTATCAAAGGCAAAGCCGGCTTTTTATCAGTATCTTAAAATAAGAAGAAAGTGTTAGAGACTGGAATGCCACAGAGAGATATATATACTGCATATTATGTCACATCTACCTTTTTCCTGTGATACCATGGTACGCTGATATTTGCCACCATTTAAGTCCTTTAGAACCTGCATTAATTCTGTAATTCGAGCTGTGAAACTAAAAACAAACCACAGAAAAACCATAAAATTAACCATTAACCATCTTTAGAAGCTTCAGAAATCAACAGTAACTCTAATGAGTACAACAATCAAAATGACAAAGTTATTCAACCCAGCCCAGAAACAGAACTTTAACATCTGAGTTGCACTGAGGTTGTCCAATATTCACAATACTTTCAAGAACCTTTTCCTGCAATAGGCAAGTATTTGGTAACTCTTCTTCTTAGATGTTGTTTCAATTAAACATTCAAACTGTATGCTGCTACTGTTCAGATATGAAATTACTAGTGGACATAATTATCACACCTTCAGATTTGTTTTCAGCATCAAACTATTTTTAACCCCTAGATTTCTAGGGTGCTGCAGTGAACAAATCACACAAAACCATTTTAATTGTAAGTCGTTTCTTGAAATGAGGGGAGAAACAGCAACAACATAACTTTAAGAAAGGTATCTTGACACAACTACTTACGAAGCTTACCCAGCCAATCTTGTCATTTCACGGCCTGCTAGAACTATTCTGCCCAAGGCTTGAGACATTCTCAGTAACATTCTTCCACTTTGGTAGTAATCCTAGAGCAGAAGAACGTTTCTTTATGTAGACTAACAGAATTTAAATCCAGGAAATGGTTTTAATTCTGTTCTATTTACCTCCAAAAGTTCTGCATGAGTACTGTTCTGGTGACGAGGATCAGCCAGGTTCAGAAACGGGCGACTAACAACCAGGTAACCAACCACAGTGGCAAGGTCTGAAGTTTAAGAGCAAATATTAAGCTATACATTAATTAAAGCAGTAAGAAAAAAATATTTGCCATCTTAAAATTTGAGCACTTTGTCATTTATAGCAATCCATTAGCACTGGATAAACACTTACATTTGGCAATGATGGTATCAATGAAACCCATTGAGAACCTGAACAGGATGAAATTATGCAAGTGTTCCACCTGGTAAGTCACAGAAGAAACAAGCTCAAGTTAGATCAGTTCCTTTTTTATTATCTTTTATTATTTTACAGATATTTGATTCCCAAGTTATTTTTCCCTAAGTCACAGATACTTCAACACACCTAAAATTATGACAAGCACTGCACAAGTGTCTCTGCTGGCAAAGACCTGCTCTCCAACACAATCTACACTTGAAACTGAGCAGTGAAAGAATAGTTTTTGTAGTGAAAATGAGGTAAGTGGCAAGAAAAAGACCACTTTGTTGGAAACCTGTCTTCTGCTTACAGCCTTCTCATTTTTAAATCTAATGACTGCAGCAGCATAAGCATCAAGCCACTATAATTCAATTTATACTAAAATATGTCAAGAATCACCATCATAAAATCAACTGATGTTTTGCTTAAAATGTTTTAAAAGATAAAAGAAGTTTTACCAGTTTACGGAAGGTTTTGTGAATAGTCTGTTTTTCTCTCAAGTTTCCGTTATAAAAGGCAATTTCTTCACTAAAAAAAAAAAACAAAACAGATTTTTGACATCACTCTTTGAAGAAGTCAGCCATAAAATATAGGAATATAGCTCTTTTAGTCACTTTAGAAAATAAGAGTCTTTACATTTTCACAATAGTAGAACATAAGCTACAGTTTGTCTTTTGAATTAGGAATATAATGCACATATAAATTAAGTTAAAACCAATCTGCATAAAGATGCAAACACTTTGCTCTGAACCCATAGCATTAGACTTTCCAAATACATGTGTTAACATACAGCTTCTCCATCTATACCACAGTACTACTTTGTCACTTGTATCTTGCCATCCAAGTAAATCTATACCTGTTTGTAATAAGCCGTGAGTTGACGTATCTGTACTCCCCTTCATATTTCTGTTCTATAACAGTCATCTTGCCAATCGGTCGTCTTAAACGGGTAAGAAAGAACCCCGAAATAATCAAGTAAGCCATCATGCTAGCTGGACCCTGTGAACATCAAACCAGGAGAAAAGCTTACCATCTAGATGGTCTCAAATTGTAACATCTATATACAAAAGGGCCAGAATGCACTTATCCTTGGATCCCCACCTTCCAGGTGTCTATGTTACCACTTTAGTTACTTTTGCAACTCCCACCAGGTTTCTTTCTTTCATGTTGTTGATACTGTTTAACTAATTTCACCAATTCCCTGTCCCTAGATGCCCTTCCCATCCCAGCCTTCTACTCAAGTTCTACGCCGCTTGTGTGTCCTACAGTCCTAGCGTATTTCATCAAGAATTTCCTTGACCTTTCTCATTTCCTTTATTTCTACCTACTTCATTTTCTCTGTATTTGTTACATTGCCATAGCAGTCAATATTTCAGTCACATTCTCTTCTGTGAAGCATACATCTCCCAGCACATTCCCTGCTTCTCTCAAGCAGTCCTTGGGGGGAACTTGGATTCTTCTGCATCCTGACATTCAATAGACCAGGGCTCTCAAACAGCATGCTTAAATACTACCGAAGTATGGCACAGTATAAAACCAAAGGCATAAACTGAATTTGGCACAAACTGCCTGTAATAACTAAATACTACAGTGGGCAATGCTAAGACAGAGACTACAAACACTACCTAGGTTCAGCTAAGCCTTACTGCAGTCTGTTCCAACAAAATAATGTGTTCCAGAGGCACTTCTTGAACATTTCTGATAATGCATTGTTTTATTAAGCTGAAGAATTATTTATTAAATTATTCAGTTTATGGTGGAGGAAACATAATGGTCATACAGCTGAATGCAGGGAATGACTCCTTTATAGAGGCTGCAATGAAACAGAAAACTTATTTTGTCCCTTAAACAGAAGCCATGCAAGATACAGCAGCCAGAAGGGTGCCCTGCTAAATACGATTCCCAAGTAACTGCCAGAAGAAAATAGGAATTTTCTGGTACTTCAAATTGTTGATCGAATTCTTGCAAATGCTGTGTTTATTTTGCCTGCCTCAAGAGAGCACTAAAGCTATAAAACATTAAGTGTAAAAGCATAGTTTCAATATAACCCTTCAAATTATGGCTGAATCTACAATTAACGAGTAGAGTTTTCCTCAGACTCTAAACAGGCACAAGGGCTATAGCCAAAGAAAAGAACTTTTTCTTATAATGCTAAAAAAACCCACTCAATTTACCTGAGCTCCTATTGCACTTGTTAGCTTGAAGATATACAAAACTATATCCAAGAAAGGCTATAAGAGAAGCAGAGGAGAAAAGGCATTAGAACACCAACATAAACAAAACCAGCTCAGAAACCACCAACCACCCCAGTAACAGTCATAGCTCTGCATTAAAAGCACAATACTGGTTAACTTATACAAACTAAATCCATTAAAACAAAAGGAATCTCAGCCCCATGACATTTTCCTGAAAACATTCACTCAAGAACTCAACATAAATCTTATCTTCAGACAAAGTACATAAGAGTGCTTCACTATTTGAGGCCTGTAATAACACCTTGCTCATGAAGCAAAGCTGGTCTATACCCTATGGTTACTTAACTGAAGTAATTGTGAGGAATACTGAGCAGAAGGATAATGTCAATAGTTGCCTATGTACCCAACAAAAACAACATTCCAATTTGCAAGCATCCTATTCCATACACTCCCTCTCCAAGCTAGAGCAGCTGAACTACAGCTTTTGCATGCAGAATTTCTGAATGCATCGACTTGTTATTTTGCTTTATATTTCTGCTTGGATGAAAAACAGCATCAAAAAAAAACCCAAACCTACTTTAAAAATGTTAAGAGTATTCTACTTCACTACCTAAAGCCCCTAAGATTTACACTACAGAGTGAAGGTTATTCAACCACATCTCCCTATCCAAAAGAATATTCCTACGTAACTAAAAGATAGCCATTAATTCTCTTCTGAAGCCTAACTAGCTGAGAAAGTTTACTCATCATTGTTCAACTGCAAAAGAATGTGCCAAGTTCTTTAAAAGGAAATTTAATACAAATCGGAAAACCCCACAGCTGTGCTTTAGCAGAGGTCATAGAAACCACAGTGTCAAATGATACAATATTATGAACAGGGGCTTAAGCACCATACTCCACGCAATACACATATAAATGCAAGTAATTGCTTTGAGCTCTGACACCACATCCTAAACATTCACAGCTATCCCTCAAAATTCTGTCTGGATAAACTTACCTTGCTCAAGTTTGAATACAGGTCCACTACACTGTTACAGAATTTTTCCACATCCTGTGTAAGAAGTTGATCTGGATTAGCTATTCTGTTGTCCAGATTTCCCATTTTGTAGTATGTATAAGATCTGAGATAAAACAAGGCAGAAAAAAAAAATCATTTCTTGGATCTGAAATAATTGGAACCCCTGCTTCACGCAACCAAGATAGAAAGTGGTGCAAATGGTTATATGGCTGCAGGGAGTCAACATAACTGTATTTCTGCTTGACCAAATCCATACTAAATCCTGTAGAACTGCTAAGGCTCTGAAAATGTCTTAGTCGAAGCTCAGGCTGCTCTATGCACTGCTGCTGCACTTACAGCTACAAAACTCTCACAAATACTGCATCAGCACACCCAACAACCAAAATTCAGTGCCAAAGGACATAAGCAGCTACTCAGTTTCATGCATCAAATTTAATCTGCAGGATTATTACCACAGTATGAAAGCAATTTAAGTACTTTGGAAACTGTCGTGGTATGACTGCTACTGCGGAACCCAGGACAGAAACTGACCCAGTCGTGGAAGCAGCAGGATTTCCTCACTCACCACCACCCCTAATTGAGACAACTTTGCTATCTATCTGTGCCATCTACAACCTGGATAAGCCACTCATCCTTAACTGCTAGGTAGTTGCAACCAAAAACCTTTTCTAAACAGTATACCTGCCCTATAAAGCACCTTGTTACCTTCTTATTATGTACTTAAAATTACCTGGTTTGATGTTAATCTATTTAGTTTTTAAAACCTTTAGACATTAACAAGGTGTTACTTACTTAAGATATTCCTCATAGAGGTATCTGGTAAGTCTTACTCGGAAGCAAAGTTTCAGTTCATTTAGACCATACTTCAGGAAGCTATTCACTAAAGAGATCTAAAAATAAGAGACAGCATTTCAATATTTACTTAACAAGATTTAATATCCTTAGACCAGTTTGCAGCACAAATAGTGCAAATGCCTTAGAACAGCTGAATTTTCCCCTTGAAGTCAGTAATACTATTAACACACTGAAGACCAACCATGTAGCATGTGCAGGACCTCTGATTAGGTTCCAGTCTACGTTATTGAAAACTAAAGTATATCTTCAGCTCTTCTGACAAGTTCTAGAAAAGAGCCATCATTTGACAACTACTACTTTACATTTATCAATTTGCTTTTAAATCTACTGTAAAGCAGGTACAATATCTATTAGGTATTAACAAGTATACCTGCTGCAGGTCAGAGATGTTGACAAGCTGAAAAGAAGTTAAAGGGCGAGGGAAAAACATAACAACTCTTGGAAAAAGATGTAAGAAATCTAAAAAATAAAGACTAGTAAGAAAACTTCATCTTCAGTGGTGTCAAAAGAATCCCAAACCTACAATGCTGAAACATCATCTAAGCCAAAAGATATTATGCAGGCCTGTAGGTGGCATGTTAAGCTATCAGTCAAAGTTATTATCAACAAAAATAACCTAAACCCCTAAATATATCTGTCAGAAAAATAACTGTAACCAATAAGGAAACATGCTGATGAAGTCCCCCCCACTGAGGCCAAAACCTTAAATACAGACCTGCACATAAAATAGGTAATTTCTATGGTGCTTAGGCCACTTATTTGAGAGCTTATCCTCAAATTCTTAATTTGCATTTAAAATATCCTCAGCTTAAAGGCTGGCACAAGAAAAGCACTTACAGCAGGCATTGCAGCGATGAAGTTGAACAAGTACTTCTTGAAATCTTTTCTGCTGCGCCCAATGATAGCACTGAAAACAACCATCAGCTAAGAGTTAGTCACAGGAGAAACAAGAAAGTATGAACTATAGCATGTCTTAAATGGATAAATTCTTCGTGGACCACACAGAGAAAACAAAAAATCATCATGGAAATCTGTACTATCAGCTGTAGGATTAAATATGACAGACTTCTGCACGTGGTTAAGTGACAGACTAAGCAACTATCTTCTACTCCTGCAATAACTGCCTGCATTAAATGCTTAGAAATTCATGGCCATAGAACAGTTCCTTTCCTTCTTTGCTTTCATGGATTCTCATCAGAGAAGCAAAGCAGGCCTTCAGTTCTACAAAGCACTGAAATTCTCTCTTGAAACAGAATACCATTTTCAATTCACACTTCAAGACAGATTCTGACTTGCTTCAATCAGCAACAAGAGAAACAAGAATAATCAGAAGTCTAGAAAATACTTTCTAAAACAATAAGACTGAAAACATTGCGTTTATCAATCTAAAGAGCAAAAGCTCAGTAGGAAGAAGTAACAGTCCTAACATACACGCAACATGTCTGAGCCTGTGACACAGAACCACTGTGCCACTATCCTAAAGCGCCTTCTTGGCCATTCAGATAACTATTTAGTCTTAAGGGTATAAAATGTGACCAAAAGAACTGAAAAACATTTAAGAAAATTTTAGTTAAAAAAAAAAACCAACCTAAAATTTTATCCAACAGCAGAACAGTTGACTAAATGTATTTCTTTAAAAAAAGAAAAACAACAAGTTTAGAGATACCTTTCAATGACTGTTCCATTTTGAATCATCCAAATATCACAATAGGTGCGGACTACCAGCATCACAGCAATAAGCAGCAAATAACCTGTCTAATACAAAAAACAGAAGTGTAACGCTTAAACAAGGGATAATACCACTTTTCCCTACTAAGTGGTCTAACCATATCTAGCAGAAAAGTATTACTTTGCTGCTCCCAGCTAATGTACTATTTGCTTACTTGGCAGGAAATATGTTACTATATACTATACACTGTATTTGATAAAATATTTGCTACATTTTTATGGAGAAGGTTTCTTTTGAAAAGCTGTATTTGGTTGATACATCCTTGTCATGGGTTCAGCAGTAGCAGTCATTTTTCTCCTTCTTAGTAGCTGGTGCAGCACTGTGTTTTTAACTTGTGGCC
>JANRGW010039542.1:0-23896 GCA_024733675.1 Psilopsiagon aymara | reverse complement strand
GGAAGAAGTTCTTTACTGTAAGGGTGGTGAGGCACTGGAATGGGCTGCCCAGGGAAGTTGTGAATGCTCCATCCCTGCGGTGTTCAAGGCTGGGTTGGACATAGCCTTGGATGATATGGCTGAGTGGGAGGTGTCCCTGCCCATGGCAGGGGGGTTGAACTGGATGATCTTAAGGTCCTTTCCAACCAGAACTATTCTATGACTCTATACTGCAATTCATCACTTAAGTTCTGACCTCAACTAATACTCCTTTGGAAAAGGCATTTTAGAAAGCATGAGAAAGATGCCAAAGCAAATTATTTTACCTTGCTAAAATTTAGTCTGCATAGCTTTCCCGAAATGATGCTGACAAATTTTTGGACAAAGTCATTTTATAATAAGGGCTGGCTTAGATATAAGTTAAAAAAAGCCAATATCTGGATGAACAGGATGCTATTTAAAGATAAGAAGCATTTGCACAGAGAAGTGTACTGCCTTGCATGGAACCAAGCAAAGCTCTGATGCCCTTTTAAAAGATATGCAGACAACAGTTACTAGCTCACTGTAAATGGCTTATCTTGTAATGGAAAACAGAATGCAACTTTGTAGTGATCTAACAACTGAACTGTATATTTTTATATTAATAAGTTGATACTTTAAAACATTTAGTATCATTTAGTCTTATTCAAGTAATGTATATGCTCTTGTTTAAATTCTGATGTAATTATAGAAGAAAATGTGACTCCAAAAATGCCCATTTGTATTTGTTACTGCAGGCAATGCTTACCTCTTTACAAAGAGTTCGAGGGACCATTATTTTCAGGATTCGACATATTCTTGTAATAAACACTCTGTCCACCACTGCTCGCTCCTTCTTTCCCTCTTTCTGCTGCACATCAAACAAGCAAAACAAGAAAAGTGAGTTTTTTCTGTAAGGTATCATTTAAATATGATTGTGATATTTTCCCTATCCAAGTTATTTACAGATATGTTCCTTCTGCAGCATTTGCAGCATTTCCGTCCAATTTAAGACTTGCTCACACAAGTTGAATGAAACGTAAGAATCAGGGGCATATGCCCTCAGAGCTAAAAGAATCCTAAGTAAGTGATTATTTATCAAAACAAGTTGCAGTAAGTTGCTGTCATGATACTAAAGAATATATTTCAAATCTAGGCTAAAAGGGATAAACAATGCACACAGCATTGAAATATCCAATTACAACTTATAACGCCATCTGCAATCTCCTAACATTGCTTGTCTCTAGAAGACACCATCAGCCAAAGACGCCTTCCATCACTGGTTTAAATCCCTTGACTGTACAGCCCAAACTTTGCTTCAAGTGAAACCAGAATGTGGTATTCCTTTACTTATAAAAACCAGTGAAACACAGTTGTAGTGATCTAAATCAATACACTTAAAAACCCTTGTGTAGCCAAACAGCTTTGATTTAGGCCAGATGCATTTGTTTACTCTATATAACCCCATCCTCTATCCTGACTAAACTCAACACTTTTTTAACAAGTCCAGGTATCTTTTCTTTCTTCCCTTTGTTTTCAGTTTTCCCCTTCACAGTTGGGACATAAGAATTCAGTCCTGAAAGCAGACTAAAAGGGTACACATGTGTGCTTAAAGCAAGTCCTGTCTAACCAACCTAATCCTGCTATCTTTGCTAACCAAGACTCATGTGAAGTATAAACTATCCACACCAACAGCAATTCTACAACATACTCAGAAGGGAAACCTGAAAGGAAAAACTAGGGAGACAGGATAGGGAAGACAAAGAAAGTAGTCTATGATTCAGCATTAATCAACTCAGACAATCCTATCAAGCACTCTATTTTTATTCCCAAGGATGATTAAACCACAGAAACGTACACAAACAGCCCAGCTTAATCTCTTTCATTGCTGTTCACTTAATGCTAGGTGATGGGCAACAAGTGGAAAGCTCTGAGCTCTAGCAAACACAGATTTACTCTGAATGTAAATAAGCCTACAACTATTTTTCATGGGATAAAGTCAACTCTAGTCCTGCCCTTTTCAAAAAATGATGTGAATGCCAGCTGTAGATAAAAATTCCAGCCAGATAGGATATTACATGGTAGATAAAATTATTTTCATTAAAAAATACTTATCCAAAAACTCAAGCAATCCCAACAACTAAAGATTACCTTCCAGGCCTAATAAAGTACGACCCTACATGTTACTGCTTTACTGTAACAGAACTGACAAACACAATGGCTTTCCCAAAGGTTTTTTCCTTAGACTGTTAATTCCTCATTCAGAATAATTATATCCAAGATGAGTAGGAATAAGAGAAAGCTGCTTACGATTTCTATAAGCAGGTATCTAGCTAAGCAAAATACAAGTGTTTATGGCATATAGTGCAGTCAAGGTGTGGCTAGAAGTGAATATGATGCTTGCATACACCTTTATCCAGTGCAAGCCTTAAGTTTCCAGCTAAGATGGAAGTATGTGGAATAGTTATCTATTCATGCCATCATACGACCAAATACCTTAACTCATGGGCTCTGTTTTATTTGAACATGGAACAAAACGCTTGACCTAGAGGCTATAAGTCACATATATACCTCTCCAAATAAACTGTCACACAAAAGACCAGGGAAATGCCAAACCTCCTACCAGAAGTTTGTAGTACTGTTTAGAAATTATCAGACTCTACATCTTGTTCCATACTTTCTTTTAAAGAAAAAGAAAATAGAAGTCATACCAAATCTACAGACAGCTGTTTGCTGCCACGCATACAGCCAAACTTACATTAGTCCTTAAATATTAATAAGGCACCAAGATGAAAAAGCACAAGGTACCCATCAAACACATTATCATTATGCAATCAAACTTCAACTACATGTGAATAACCTGATTCTTCTATTTGTTTAACCAATGCAAGAAGTCTTGAAGTACCATTCAAACCACATTTGCACCACAGCCATCATTCTGTCCAAAATAAAACTACAATTATGGGACTTAAAAGTTAAAAAGAAAAAAGATCAGTATTGTTAAAAATCCATGAAGAAACAATTTACCTCATTATTCTGCAATGCTTGTTTTCCACTTCTTTTACTGCAGAGGAAAAAAAAAAGCATTTTACTTGTTATTAACACACTTCTCTGTGTTGATCTCTACACAGAATAGACAAAATAGAAAGTTTGGGAATTTATCCCTATCAATCTCTTTCAAAGCAGTCCAGCACCTTCAAAGCAGGGCTACCTTTTACGTCAAACTCACATGCTGGTTTTATATAACTTCAATGAAACCCGACTTCTTGGAGCATTCAGTGTCATACAGGGTAAATACATCTTGCTCTTTCACCTCCACGTTTCACTTTACCTTGGCTTATGTATCATGAACTCCTTGTGGTTTTATGTTTGTCATATACACACTAAAAGCATGGCTACACGGTTCCACTGATCACAAATGAAAACTACATGACTGCAGATTCAGCAATCCAAGCAACCCAACTTTGATGTTTTGCACTATCTATCTGCTTAAGACAGATCTGTTTTGCATTATATTTGACTTCTAAATAACATTTTACTACATATAAAGATTATATGTAGTAAAATATGCTGCAGGGGGGAGGGGGGGAATAAAGCCAGATCCTATGAAACCAAGTTCATGCAAGGGTGTGCAGAAAGGCAAGCTGACATATGAGATACTTTTAGTTTGTTTGTCTTCCTTTCTGATCATTCAAGCATCAGACAAGCACATGAAGCTGTAGGGAGAGTTTATGCATTTATTTAATTTTAAAGTGACAGCTAACTACATTAAATTTCTCAACCATCATAACATTGAGAGCAGGCTGCCTTCAGCCTACAACGTTCATATGCTTTCAAGACAGCACCTAGGAAATTACAGGAAAGCAGAAACCATGTAAGACACTGCTCTTTCCACCTTCAACATCAAAACAGCAGCAGGCTGCCACCCAACCGGTTATCCTGCAACTTCATCAACAGCATCATTTCACACTTGTACCTTATACCTTGGCAAAGAAAATATCCAGGATGAAACCATGCCTATTTTCATTTATGATCATTAGAAAGATCTGTGACTATCACTGACCAGTGAAGAGAAATAACTTATTATGGAAGAAATAGGCAAGGTATCAGAAGAATATGAGAAAAGAAGGGAAGGAGGAGACCATGAAAGCGAGAAGCCAGAGATGCCAGTTTAGCAAGAAGTTAATTACAGGTAATGACGAGAGGCAAGCCTGAGAGAAGATAAAAATCTTGTAAGACTACTTGTGCAAAAGACAAAACAGAAGGGCATGAAAGACCGCGAAGGGCAGCAGAGGGCAGGCTGGGGAGAAATACCTTAATAGAAGCACAGAAGCAACACAACACTTAATCAAGCAATGATGGAAGTATGTCTGCAGCAGTGGAAACAGTGTGCAAAGTCTAAGAAACAATGCAGTTAAGAAACTACATCCTGCCCATGCAGGAGCAATGTACTGCTGGCACAAGAAACTTCTCAATACACGTCGTAATTTTTAAAGTACAAACACCTGGCATATTTTGGAAGTGTGCTTGAGTGTGGATCAGTCCAATGACATCTGTTTTGGGACTAGGGGACTAGGAGAACACGAGTCTTCTTAAGTGTAAGTTGTTAACAAGCTAGGGGGGTACTTGCCACGGTGATTTATAACTTGCTGTAATGCAGAATCAAAGTACACTGCTCTTCCAGATATGCTGCCATAATTCCTGGCTTTGCTGCTTCAAGGCCTGCCAGTGTTTGAAGTTACAGCACTTGTAATACACAACCATTTCAGCTCTGAAAGGATTAGAAGTGAATACATTCAAATAGTAACATATTTAGATGAGGCCCAAAATTACTATGGCAGCTGAATACCCTTGATGTATTTATTGCTCTTTTTTTTCCTACAGTAGGCCTATTGAGAGAAATTCAGCAGCTGGAACTACTGAGCTGAAAATGATTATCCATTAAAGTGAAAGGACTGTTGAGAAATAGTGGTATTATACTTAATTGTGAACTCCCACTCAATTAGAATTTATATTTATAAAGGTTAAAAGTATTTGTAAAATCAAAACCTAATGAAAAAGAGTTTTAAGTGTTTTGTTCTCTTTTTCTAAATAAATAAATCAATCAATCAAAACAAGGCCATAATTCAATAAGGAAGGAAACAATGCTATACATGAAGTCTGGATTATCTAGAAGCAGAGAAACCAGTGTGGCTACATAGCTCCAAAAACATTGCTCTTGCTATTAAAAATAAATAAAGCCATTTTTATTTTAACAAGTAAAACCATTCTACTTGCAACAAAAGACTGTGCCACAGTTCTGCCTGGAGTAAAACTTCCACAGAACTTTTCCATCCCAAGAGCGTCATTTTTTTCAGTCCAATACTTGCTGGCACTACTCCAGACTCCATTATGCTCTCATAGATTTATCTTTGTGAGAATTATGGTTGTATTCGCATTGAATTTAAAGCCTAACTAACACTCTCAATTAGTCAGCAAGAATATAACAAGACTATCTGGTTATAGCAGAGAACTCGCACTTTGCAATAGATTCAAGCTCCCTATTAGAGACCTTTCATTTGCTTAATGCTAGAGCATCACAAGCCTTATTGTGAAGGAAGGCAATTGCTACATGCTGTCCAAATTCTCTATTGCAAGTAAATCTTCTGGTGTAGGGGCCCTCCTCAAGCAGCACAACATAAGGACTGCTTGGAATAGAAACATAAAGCTGCGTTTTTCTGCAGCGTCAACTTTAGAGATCACCCTATCCACACATATCACTTTCCAGTTTGGGTTGAACTGTGTTTTTTATTATGACAGGAGTGCCTTGAAGCTCAAATACTACTAATGCTTGACCTGGTGCTGTGGTAGGGCAACAGATATGACGCAGCTCAGGTTAGTACAATTCATCACATGTATATTCTATCAAGATTATTACAATTCAGGCAACTACTGTGAAACTGCAGAAAAGCTCCTCTTTTGATCTTTACTGTAGTTCCTCTCACTTCACCACAAGTTACCCACGATGAAACCCTTCTCTGAGTGCACGTATTGAGGCTGAAGCTGGGCTGGCTGGGGCAAGGAAAGATCCCAAGGTAAAAACAACTTCAAGACAGTCTGAATGGGAGCAGCAGTGATGCAGAACATGCCCCAAATGGAACCCATCTATATTGTTCTCTACCTTCAAGTCAGAACTGTACAGTGACTGTCTACCATTCATTTCTCTCCTTCTGTATCAGAAAGTCCTGAGATATTTCTCTTGCCCTTCCCTGCATTTGGAGTCCATTTTTATTTCTAGACATCAGTTCCCCCCGGGTATTAGATTTTAGCAAAAAGAATTCAATAATTACAGTTACTAAAAGAATGTATGATCTTGCTTTAGGTGATCAAAACAAGGCACGGGTACAAAATAAGGCTACAAGAACAAGCATGACAAGAAAAGGAACATGGCATACACCATGAAGCCATCTAATCTGGTAAAATAATACATGACATTTTTGAACTTCTGAATGCCTAACTGCAACTTAAAAATTATGTGACTTTAAACTGAACCAATGTCCTGGTTTCAGTGGGGTAGAGTTAATTCTCCGCCTAGTACCTGGTGCAGTGCTGCGGTTTGGCTTTAGTCTGAAAACAAGTCTGATAATACATTGACGTTTCAGTTGGTGCTCAGTGACGCTTACCCTGATCAAGGACTTTTCAGTCTCATGCTCTGCCACTGAGGAGGGGCACAAGAATCTGGGAAGAAGCACAGTCAGGACACCTGACCCAAACTAGCCAAAGGGTATTCCATACCACAGCACGTCATACCCAATATAAAAACTGGGGGGAATCACCGAGAAGGGGCCAATCGCTGCTGGGTTCGGGTTGGGTATCAATCAGCAGGTGGTGAGAGAATGTGTTGCACATCACCTGTTTATTCCTTCCTCTATTTCCTAATACTATATTTTACTTCCATTTCAATTGTTAAAACTGTTCTTATCTATACCATGAGTTTTTACTTCCCTGCCCCTCAATTTAAACTGCAATAACCACGACAGTTTACATTTGGAAAGAATGTTTTGAAAGCATGAGACAAGCACAAATTAATACAGTAACAGTTGCCCAGAACTACACAAAACTTTTTATATTAAGCTGCTCTATTTATCTGAAATAATAAAACCCACAGAAATATAGAAGCCAGCTTTCTTCCAAGCTCTTACTATACCAACAGAATCCCAAGTTGTGTAGCAGAATGATTTAACTTACTATAACTCATCTCCAACATCTGCTTGCTTTCAATTTTCCACATGGAAGATGCTTGACTGAAACCAAGTTTACTGGCAGGGAATTATGAAAAATGCCCTGCCAATGCAGTAATGAAATAACAGACATCACCAAGTTGATGATGGGCAGACTAACTTTCAAGCTTCCTTTATGCATTCACGGCTGAGGAAGGGTGCTGATGACAAGGTTTTTGAAAAGGGTTACCCAGACAGTATGTAGATAAGAAAAATTATGATACTGAAATATTTCTAACACTGAGCCCAATCTACTGGTTTAGATAGGAATAGTTGTAGGTAAGGATAGGAACACAGAATATTCCGAGATGAAATAACACTTAAAAGCGTTCCTGCATAGTTTCTTTACAATTTTCTATGGAAGGGTCAAAAATATTAATCATATATACCCCTCTGCCTCTATCCAGCAGGTACTGCTTCCACACTAGTCAAGTCTTTCTCCAAACTCCCACAGTCTCAAGTTTAAGTTTTAAAGCAATCAGTAAGTCAAATTCTACTTTCAAAGACGAAACTTCATCCATAGATCACCATGGTTGATGCACCAACCCCTCTGCAGCAATGCAAATCACAAACCCAAGAACAGATCATGTGGAATGAGACACAAAGTACTTTCAATTCTGATAATCTGTCCATGGAATAAGCTTCCAGAATACCTAGACTAAGAAATTCTATAAAAGTCTTCCGTTGTACTGAGGATGGGGAGAGAAGGAGCTTCTATAAAGACTTAGAATAATAACAGTAATAATAATAATTTAAGAACCTGCAACTTTCATCTGCTTCACACAACCATCTATGGTAAATAACACAAAGATCAGAGTGAGTTTAATCTGCATCAGTTTTCACGGTGTTTCTTCTGACTGCTACCTTCATGCTAAACAAATCAAAGCATTCTTTCAAATTTATTCTCTATGCTCAAAGTGTTTAAAGTCAGACCCAAACTAATGCTTCTAATGCAATGTCTTAGACATTCCTTATCAAGGTTACCATTTTTGATTGGGAGTCCCAAGATCAGTTCTGGACCACCAATACAAAAAAAAAGGGCACAGGGCTATGGTGATAGTCAGGAGGGTGAAGCATTAGCCCAATTAGGGGAAGCTAAGGCAAGAAGGTCTGATCATCCTGGAGAAAAGGAGCATTGGGAGAACCTGAGAGCAATTTTCCATTACCTAAGAGGCCACCGAGATAGCACTGGACTCTTTACACGGGCACACAGCAGAAGAGAGACAACAGACTTGATCTGAATCAGAGAGGTTCTAACTGGATCTGAGTGTTAAAAAAAAAAAAAAAAAACAAGACAAAAATTTATGATAATCCCATGCAATTTCAGTCTCCAAATAAGTGTTGGTCACAGCATTCAATCTTTGGGTTTAACTCTATTTCTGTATCAGTGAAGCTATTTTCTCTGAAGAAACATGCAACAGTGGTGGTCACTCATTCTCAAAACTGCTGAAGAAGAAAGTGATCTGAAAACCCGGGAAAAGTCTTCAAGAGGCCATTGAGCCTGGTTCCTAAAGGTCTCAGGAATACTAGCGCTGTGGTACTTACTAGCAAACAGGAAGAAGTTAGAAGGACAGCTGCCTTTGGTAATACCTGCCTCCTTCCAGAACAAAGTTTAGCAGAAGCAACCTACACCCAGCTAGGAATAACAAAATTGTAGAGGAAGAGAGAGATAAGCAAGACTTCCAGTTCAATGACAGGTGAAAAGAAAACAAGGGGTTGAAAAGGTTATGTTGTGCTTGACTGCAAAAACAGCTACATGTTACAGGCCATGCTACCTTCTTTCTGTAGAGCAGGATAACTAACTTCTGCTCATCACAGTGCAAAAGAAAAATATCTGGTTTAGGGTTAAGTGGAGCTTTTCAAAGAGCTGTTCCCTCTAAGCAACCTTTGTATTTTTATTTTGCAGACCTTACGTTCCAGAATGGTATTGGGTGATTTTCATAGCTTAAAAAAAAAACCAAAAACCCTAACAACACACAATCAAAAACGCCCACTAAAGATGAACAATTTTGTAGTAGTCCACAGTTACTTGTACAGTTGTCAGGTTAGTGTTGCAGTCAAGGCACTACTGGGACGCTGTAAAAAAAGAACATAATTCAAATTACTAAAGACTGCACACAACAGCACACCTTGGCTACCATGTAAAGAAATAACAGCTACAAGAAAAGTACAGTGTCACTCACAGCACACTCACTGGTAGACACAACTTCATACTACATACCTCACACAGAGGAACAGAGAGCAACTGTACAGTTATTTCAGGTCATGGGCAGCAACCTTACTTAGAAGCCTGGGCACAGTCCAAAAGCATGCCCATTTACACAGTGCACCCTGAGCACACATAGATACCAAGAGTATTATTTTCTTGGCTCTAGGTTGGTGGCTAGATGTAGCATGAGCAAAAAATAACGTGAGGGGAATGCATTCAGGCAACCAAGAAGACGACTTTGAGAAGGCCAGCTATGTCACTGCAAGCAAGGGCCCTGAATTGCTCTGGAAGTTTCTACAAACATTTGAAAAGGCAGCAAGAAAGCACAACTGGTGCAGAGGGAGTTTTAACTTTCAGTAGCAGTCTGCATCTCAATAAAGTAACATGAAAAGAAAAACCTTAGAGTTGTTAGTTTTTCCACATGCTTGTGCTTTGGCCTCAGCTGTGGCTCTAGCTGTCCCTCATGGGTAACAGTGGAAGACTTCAAGCTAGTTCCCTGCAAAGTGAAAAATAAAAGTTTCACACTGTTACACAAACTTACACTAGATCCTGGCTTAGACAGCAATAATTTTATGCAACTTAGTAAGAGAGAAACCACTAATTAACTATCCAGGCCCAAAACAAAGGCAGTCTGAATGCTAGGAGCAGGGTTGAGTCATCTGGTATCTCCTGTCTCCATACCCTGCAGCTGGAAACAGGTTTTCTGAGCCCCAGGCAAGTTTTTCTACAAGATTAGATTTTAGATGCATTTGCTAGCACAATCCTATGTGTATGTTTTGTCTTTTTTGTTCTGTTTTTAAATGCTAGCGCACATACAGAAAGCAGCAGGCTCAAGAGCCACACTCACATTCTGGATTAACCTACTTTAATGTAGTTGTCTTAGAGTTTCTTGACTGGTTGGTTTTGGTTCAGGTTTTTTTGACACCTGCCTGCTTTTCACAAAGCAGCATGGGTTTGCTTTAAGGCTTTTATATAGATGGAAGCAGCCTATTAATCTAGAGCAGTATCATTTCACCCTTCTTGTCATGGGAGACTCATCTCAAACAGGTCCCTTTATGCAAAGTACACAAGTAAGGCTCACCCAAACATCTTCAGAAGCTACAGAAATGAGGCAAACAAAAGATAACACCACGAATGTACACAACCAGAATAAAAATGCACGACTTGCTTCAATTTACAACAACCACTTGCTGTATTTAAACTTGTGTTACATTTGAAAGCTTCTCCCAATGTCTGAACATGTGTCCATCACTGTTGATTGTCCTTGTATCAATCACTGTTCAACTAGGTTCATAGGCAGGCCAGCTGATGACGCTAAGCAGAACATCTACTTCCACCCTGTCAGAAGAAAGAGGAAAAGAAGCCCAACGACAGACAAGTGCATACCTCATGTGTCACAGTTCATCTTAACAGTGCAAAAGCCTATTTGATGTGCACTGTGTCAACAACTCTGTGTACATCAACACGAATATGCCTTTCCCCTTGCTTTAGGTGTGTCTAAGCTCTAAAGCCCCAAGCATGCTTTGTTCTTCCTCTATGCATCATACTTCTCCACAGTAGGGATGCCAAACACTTGGGGTTCAGAAGCTCAATTTATACAAAATTAAATGTCCATACCCTAGTATACTTTTAGATTCTAATGGACACAACCACATGATAAGAAAGGCCACAGTGTCCCGGAGCAGCTTCTAAAATCTTTTACTTCTAATCTGTTACAAATTCCTTCCTGTTAGCTCCATTCTGTTTACTTCTTTTCCCTAATCTTGCAGTTGCAAACTCTCTAGCCTAATTACTCCTATTACTCCTTCTTCTAGCACAAAGCTGTATGAGTTAAATACCTTCTTTCTGAGAGCAATGCAAGTTCTTTCTTCACTTTCTTCACTTTATTTTAAACTACATAGATACTCATGAACAATTCTCATTAGAGGGAGAACAGACAATATACAGCTCCTTTATGTAGCACCCCTTAAGGTTTTGTTTCCAAAGCAATCAAATCTTCAGCAAATATGCTGCTGCTTCTTGTTTGAGGCAGGATTAGGGAAAAGAAACAAAAAGAATGGAGCACTTTTTTTTTTTCCTGTATCACATACCCAGGATAATGGAGTTTCTCAAACAAGACAAGTTCTTACAATTCTAAAAAACCCAAACACTACAACTGAAGCTGTAATTGTATTTTCATATAACAACTTTTCCCCTCCCAAGAAGAAAGGAAGCTTTTCCAAGGAAACAGACTTATGGAGGGAAGTAACTAGAACAGAGAAACACTTTATTTTTCTTTCCATGATTCACTCCAAGGAAGTAACATGGAACACTAACATGTTACTATAAGCAAACAACGTTATGTCATTCCATTCTGGAGGATTTTAGAAAACTGTGGTTAAAATATACTGTAAACTGCAAGTGATACCACCTCTCAGTACTGCAAAACTGAGCAGCAGTGTAATAGCTCTGGCAGAAGAACATCTGTGACTAATCCAGCTAGTGCTAATTGAGTGATCTTTGACCTACTAAGGCATAACATATACAGCTTAATTATTCATACATTACTACTTGATAGGAGTTGTACTGGACCTTGCCCCTATTGTCTAGCAGCAGGCAAGTAGGTGAAAGTTGCCTCTTCTTTCCTTCCTGCTATCATTTCTAGAACTGATTATTCTATACGAAAAGAAAATGCACACAACATGAGAAGCCTGCGTAAGATAACTTTTATGACATATTCAAATGCATTTGATTTGCTACAAGAAGATTATGTTCTTTTAATTTATATGTTATTTCCTTGTCAACTTTGGCCAGCAGTGAAACTGAACTATGGCTGCCATTCCAGCAAAACTTTAAAAGCATTCACCTTTGGCTTTAGAAGTTAAAAACTAAAACTTCACCTTCCAGAATTCAAGAAGCTGAAATTCATCTCAGACTAACACGACACAACATTTTTAGGCATTATATACCAAGCTTAACAAAGAAATTCACATACATAAAAATAAACCACTATTCCTCACAGGCTTTACTCAGTCAAGCTCACGCATCAGCTACATTACCAGTCCTCTTCCAGACTATCTAGATTGCCAAGTGAAATTCTTCTCTATAGGAACAAGGAAACAAATTTAGGATGGTTGTACCCTTCTAACTTCTCCCTCTTCCCAAAGAGACAGGGAGAAATTCAATACAGAAATTAGAGGGTACACTAGGCCCTGGAGATTTTTGTCCTTGCTGCACCAAGGTTTTAGCGCTTTTTATTATACGTCAGCATCATATACCACCCACAAGGATGCAGAATCCCTTCCAAAAGTATACTATAATTTACATTAGAAACAATCCCTTAAGAAATGAATGATACACAAATCAACGAGACTAAAGGAGGACAAGGCAGTGGTAATAACGGGATGCTTTTATCAAGGCTAGTGATATAGGCAATGTAGCTTTCATACTGCCTGAACCTGACAGCACTCTGTGAGGCTCTTGGCAGGTGTGCCTCAGAAGGAAACAGAGAAAAGAACGAACACCAGTGGGCAAAAACCAATTTCAAAAATAGCCTTCTAGTAACAGCACAACTATTACTGAAACAAGTGAATGCTGGACGTTAGATTTTGGAATCCATGATCACAATACAGTACCAGTAGTAAATAAGAGCTAAGCTGTGCAGGGACTAAAAGCATAAAGCAGCACATATGCATGAGCAGAACAATCAAGTTTGCAAGAATGGTACTTATTTAGCAACTGCATTTTTAATAGATTTGAGAATGTAAAATGGCTTTAGAGAGGAAGATTACAGGAGTAAAGGACAAGTTATCAGAAAGACTGCAGTACAGATAAAGGAAAAGGGGACAGATCATGTTAGGCTCTCACAACTCCACTCTACTGCTAGATTAGCTAGAAAATAATTTATAAATCATCTCCACTTTCCAATTCTAACTAATCTTGTAGTAATATTTGGTCTACTTAATACACATGAATGTCTCAGATTTTTAGCAGTGTACCTACTAGAAACAAAGATTCATATGGGAAGCACACATTCCAAACATAGTCTTCAGTATAAAGGCTAACGCACCCTTTCAGTATATTGACTCTCAAGCTGATAGATATGTTGCCACTGTCAAGTCATGCAGATCAGCATCAGAAGATCTGCAAGCAAAACAGTTTATGGGGACACCCAAGGATCCACATAATATTTATTTCAGGGACAGACAGATTACTCTGGACAAGTTCTAACCTGCTGCTGTCAACTGAATGCTACTGGTACTTGGAATAAAGTAAATGCACTGTGCTTGCATTTACATTTAAAGATGTGCTCTGACCTGAATTAATAAAAGCAGAGCAAGGTAAGTGTGGACAACTAGGAGAGTCACTTTAAAAGAATACTCTTGATCTGAATTAAAATGTAGATGCTCCCACAAAGAACATCTGTATGGCTTAGTCTTTCTTAAAAACACCACTGTAACACATTAAGCATGAAAATCTTGCACTACAGTGCCAGTAACTCCCCCAGCTCACCGTTTTATCCCCTTCTATACAGCTTTTCTCCTTTTTTTACATTACTAAACTAAACCAGGATACCTGAAAAATATGATCCCTCCCTGCAGGTCTGACAGAAGAGAAGCTCTCAGCAATGGTTTAGGATCTCGTGTTTTTGACTTTCATACAAACAATGCAAGGTAGCAAGTGCATAAATTGCCAGTAGCGTATTAATTGCTGACATGTTATATGACAAGGTTACCTAACTTCACAAAGCTCTTGAAGGCTATCATGTGTACGAAAGGAATTAGTTAAAATAAAACCAGATTGTTGCTTAATCACAGGTATGTTATTACTTAATTCTGTTGAGTAAGTCCATTTCACTGTCAAGATCCAGCACCAGCACAAATTTGCAGCGACCACATGATAACTGTGCTACTGTAACATAGCAGGTTTTTAACATAGGGTTAATAATCCGCAGCCTAAAATGTGCTAAAATAACGGAAGTATTGAGTCTCAGGTACATTTTTCACCTTATGTACCTTATAATACCCACGTGTTTCACAGGAGATTAACAAATAGACACCCTAACACACATACACCTGAAAGCTGTCCTCATAAACAACATAACCATATACAACCTCTTTGAAATCATTGCCTGTGTACCTTACACGACTGCACTACAACAGCTGGAGCCCATGTGCAGAAAAGGCAGCCTAGGACATCCCTATTAGTCAAGCGTCAAATGCTTCCTTTTTGACCCAAGACCTCAGAAGAAACTACAGAAGCTTGAAAATACTCAAATCCTGTGTTCAGTTCTGGGCCCCTCATTGCAAGAGAGACACTGAGGTGCTGGAGGGGAGGCAGAGAAGGGCAACGGAGTTCGTGCAGGGCCTGGAGCACAGTGTGATGGGGAACGGCTGAGGGACCTGGGGGGTTCAAATGGAGAAGAGAAGGCTCAGGGGGGACCTGATCGCTGCCTACAACTGCGCGAGAGGAGAGAGGAGGGGGCTGGGCTCTGCTCCCAAGGGACAAAGTGACAGGACAAGAGGAAACGGCCTCAAGCTGCACCAGGGCAGGTTTAGATGGAGCCGAGGAACAACTCCTTCCCCAAAGGGTGCACAGCATTGGAACTGCCCAGGGCAGGGCTGCAGTCAGTGTCCCTGCAGTGTTCACACACCGTGGAGATGAGGCCTCAGTGCCATGGGTCAGTGGTGGCCTTGGAAGTGTTGCGAACGGTTGGACTGGAAGAGCTGAAAGGGCTTTGCCACCCCCACTGATTCCATGATTCTATGGTTGATATTCAGATGGAACTTCCTGTGTTTCAGCTTGTGCCCATTCCCCATGAGAACCAGGACCTGTGATTGTGAGGCTACTTCCAGCTGTCTGCAGAAGGTCCCACTGACTTCCTGACCACAACAGTGTCACCCATGTTTAGCTGCCCATTAATTCTTACCCAGGAGCTCTTGGCTTGCTCCTTTTCCATCCCTAGGCAGAGCTTGATGTATCCCAGCTGCTCTCTCCCCTAAAAAGCAGCTCCAGCACCTCACCTTGCTGGCCTGTGACCCTAAACCGTAGGTAGATGTCCATGGCAGCATTGCAGTCGTGTGAGCTATCCCACCATGTCTGTACCTTCAATGAGGCCACGGCCCTGTGTTTGTACTCACATCTCTAATTCTTTCTGTTTAGACCCCATGTTGGGGGTGTTTTCTTATTCCTCAGCTGGATGTGATGGTGTCAGCATTGCCACTTCAGACCCTGCTCCCCAAGCCCTTCATTTTAAAGCCCATCTCACCAAGCTGGCCAACCCACTGCCAAAGATTCCCTTGCTTCTTCTGTACAGGTGGATCCCATCCTTCCCTAACAGGCTGTAGTCATCGGAGAATGTCATACAAGCCATGACATGACTGGTATCAAGTCGCTTTAGCTTCTGTAGACAGTTTGATACTTCAGAGCCAGGTTGGACACAGCCTTGGGCAACATGGTCTAGTGTGACGTGTCCCTTCCCATTGCAGGGGGTTGAACCTGGGTGATCGTAAGGTCCTTTCCAGCCCAAACCAGCCTGGGATTCTGTGCTGTTGGAAACAACTAAAGCCCAGGGGGCAAAATCAACCAAGACTCTTCTCCTGCTCTGCTGCTTGACATAGAAATGGCTTCGGTGATCACAGAGGAGACTGAGCTGTTTTATCACTTTTGCCAGAAAGAAATCGAGGCAACTCGATAAATAATACAGGGGTGTGGAGTTGCCAGCAGCTCACTGTTACAGGGCAAAACGACCCCAAGAGTATGTAGTGCAGTATTCCTGTTCCCCTTTTTACGTCCGTCTTCTAGAGCAAGTTAAAGGAATCATCCAGCAAAGCGTTCAGGCTGTGCTGCTGCTCTGTTTTGGAGTGCCAGTAAGCTTCTTTAGCTAGGTAAGCAGCTGCAAGATTTGACCATCTCCCAGTGCTCTTTCTGAAATGACAGTGGCAATGCAACAGAAGATTAGAACTCTACATCCATACACTTTTCCTTCTTGATTTATGACCTATTTCAGTAACTTGGGAATGTCTTTGATTAGCTTAAGTGTCTCTCTGTGTCCTTCTCTTGTTGGCACATTTACAGCTCTTAAGACTACCTGAAGAAGGATTTGCCAGAGTGCTTTGCTCTGTGATCACGCTGTTCTAGAGGGGCCCATTGAGGGGCCTCTGTCTTCATAGCTTCCACTGGTGGGTGCAACTGCAACTTCTTTTCCTTGGTCGTTCTTTTTCCTTCTATTTTTCTTCACTTAGGAGGGAGGGACAAGAGAAAAAAGACAAAAGATTGCTGCCCATCTTGTTGGATGTGCAGGTGCTGGGGGCTCCAGCAAGGGGGGAGTGCCAGCAGGAGGCATGAAAGCTAAGAGCCAGTTTATGTCCTGCATTGTGGCTTTATTAAAGAATGAGAACTAAATCACACTGTTAAAGTCTGCAGCAACTTTGTGTACCAGATGTCACGATTGGTCTGTTGGGACACATAGCAAGATAGATACATGGTTTGATAGTCTGACGCTGTTTTCATCCCGGCATAAAGCCACTAATGCAAGAGAGCTGTGACTAGGAGGAACGATGAGAGATTCAGAGCCATTGCGGGTTTTCTTGGGAATTCTTTGGCTGTCTTCCTCTTGTGCTGTGATGGTTGATGCGAACAGGGCCTGCAGAAGTTACGTCTGAACTTCAAATTGAATGTATAATTTCTGCTGGGCTTCCTATGATGCTATTTGCGAACCAACACTATCGAGGCCATATGCTTCATCCCTTGATGGGCTCTCTGGGAGGAAAGTGGCAAGCAGATGTGAACAAGGCTTTTTGCAGCAGCTGAATGCCTGCTTGTCCTCTAAACGATGCACTTATGTTGAAGTGAGAAATTGTTAATGCAACTAATCCTGCGTGATGGGGGCATTTGTCGGCATTGTTCGCAATCTGAAAGAGCAGGCTTGAAGTAAGAATCAGTTTCTCAAGTGAACAGTTCTTGCTCTGTGTACATCATGCAGGACTGGGGAGATGGGGGTCCATATGATGCATAATGAATGACAGCCAAGTAGAACTGTAAGTAGCTTTAGCTGTTGTGTTTTTCAGCCTTAAAAGCAGTGTGATGTTTAAAGAGCTTTACAGTGCCCTTGCAGTATCTCTGGGATGGATTGGAGTGAGTGACGGCCCAGCTTTCATCATACATGGTGCTTATTTAGCTGAGGTGTGGTACCTCACCCATCACAGATAAAAAGCCTAGCTGAGGTGGATGTACCCCATCTCCAGCACATGCACAGGTGGTGTGCTGCTTTAATGACTAAGTCCTGTTATAAATATGCTAGTGCTTAATATTCACCCATGGTACAGTGAACATGGTAATGGAGAGTGCCTAGGAAAGCCAGTTACAGCACTTGCTATCTCTGATCAGCAACCAGGCTTTGCTAAGATCACTTCTATTCATCTGCAAATGAGAATATATTTCTTTTCAATGGAAAGCACTAAGAAATCTGCAATAGAAAACTTACTATGTGTATGTATAAATATATATATTATCTACTGTTAATCTTATAAATCATTTAGTACTGCTTCCAAATTGACTCTCAGTCCTGGATGCCATTTCCTGGGGTACGAAGCACCATAAAACCCCTCTCTGGTTATACTCAGTAAACTGTGGATTGCACTTCTGCTTCCCTTGCTGGACCACATACACTGTTCCCTGTCATTTTGCATGTACTATACAAATGTATCATCATTACCTATTGTATAATTATGTTCCATTATACATTTCTATGAAGATGTCATTAACCTTATGTACTTACTAATGTACAGCCAGTTACAAATGCAGTAGAGCTCTATTTTCATAGAATCACAGAATGGTTTGGGTTGGAAGGGACCTTCAAAGCTCATCCAGTCCAACCCCCTGCTATGTGCAAGGGCACCTTTAACTAGACCACTTTGTCCAGAACCACACTGAAGAGCTTTTTCTTTACAAAGAGTTTTATTCCTTCCTGCCCATGTAAGAGTTAAGGAGTATGGATGAAGGCATTCATTCCTAAACTGGAAGCTTTTGTTTTCTAAATGATATATAGCAAACCTGTCATGATCAGAAGTCAGCTCAGCAGTAACCTGCTGTTCTGATTCTTTTTTCCTTTCTCTAAATAACATTTTGAAACACCCCTTGGTTTAGGCTGCTTGGTCTCATGCTGGCTCTAGAAGGGATCTGAATCAGACCTTGGTATTCAAACTCTGAATAAAATTATGAGGACTTTCGTTGGTCAGTTTGTAGTTTGCCTCTTTATAAATCAAGTATTAAATGTGAGAATCAGTAAGCAGAAGCCAGCTTCCCAGCACACTTCTTTTGGGTGGTACGAGGCATTTCTGTGACCTGTCCATAGCGATTTAGAGCTCAGACATAACTGAATTAATTCTGCTTAAAGATTTGTTAATGGGTCAGCAGAGCTGCAGTAACCGACCATGTGCAACTTACAGCCTGTGGGGAGCACGAGGTGAAGTGTTTGAGCTTGACCTGCTTTAATTAAGGCTCAGGATAATATATGGTACCTCATTTCACACCGTGGGTGCACAGATTATCCGTATCATGGCTCTGCTGACTGGTGGGACCTCCTCTCATCACACTGCTCCTGGCTGATGTCTGAAGTACAGGAGTTCATCTCTACGGAGAACATCATGTGGACACGCTGGAGTTTCAGCATGTACTCAGCAGTAGTTCCATCATACTTACTTTGATCTCAGTATCCAGAACCTCTTCACTGCTCAGTTGCTGCTTCTTCTATTCCTATGGGGTGTCCTTGGACCTATTGGGGCATATCTGGGCTTGGCCAGTCTTGAGGCTGCTGCCTTGGTGCTTTCAAACTGCACAGATGTGAGTCTGAGACTGGCCTTGGGGTGTCTGAGGAGTTCATGGACATCTGCAGCTGGCGGGCTAAATGTATGGAGCTCTGTCAGGCTTTGCCTTGATAGAAGGATGCGGCCACCCAAGCAGGATGTTCATTTAGCCTAGCTGTCCTGTGGCAATTGTGAAACCAGGCTTCTCTGTAAAGCACGGGGAGATTTGGCCATGAAAAGAGTTAAACTAGAGAGAGGTTTGTAGTAATTTTGAATTAATTATCTCAGTGTTGGAGAGTTTTAATCACAAGCTTCAATGCTGCTTAAACCGGCAGGGCTTTCCTGAGGTGGAATAGTATATGGGAATGAGTGTGATGCTGATTGGATCTTTTTATGGAACCATATTCTTTTCAAGAGTCAGTACTGCAGTTGTACTCTGAATTTCTTTTGCTTCTGAACGGACTGTGATTGTTGCTTGAGTAGAAGCAGAAGGAAATCATAAAGCAGAGCCTATTTCTTTAAAAGCTCAAGATGAGTGTATGCATAACATGCTGCCACAAAATAGTCACGTTTCCGTGGTCGATTTGTAGCTCGCCTGTGTTGTTAACCTCAAATGCAATGGCAAAAAAGTAATGCCTGGAAGAATGAGTTCACACCCCAGAGTATCTAAACAGGGATCTTATCCCCGAACTTGTGAAAGCGCCTTTCAACACAGCGTGCTTTGAACTTCTCTTTCTAGTAATAACTTCAATTGCTCCGATAACGAGATTGCATCCACCGCTAATTAAAAGCCAATGTTCACGCATTTGCATAACGATCATGTATTTTATCTAATACCCCTTTGCTGCCTTCACAGAGAAGACCAAATGCCAGTTCTTCTCAAGTCTGCCTTGAAGACAGCCAGTGGCAAAGCTTCCCAAGATCTGAAATTCTTAAATGGCCTCATTCATCCTTAAAACACTTCTCTCACCACTCGAGCTTTTCTTAAGATACTTTATTAAACCAGCAGCACGTTTACTAGTATTTCACAGTGCAAAGGAGGTGATCCTTTGGTAAGCATTACGCTAAAGCATTATGCCCTATTTTATGAGTGGAAGGTGATACAGTCGTGGAGTGAAGAAGAGTAGCTGGGCTCACTTTGGCCTCTAGTCTTCACAATTAGTTTTCAGAATACCACTGCATGCCTAAAAGAGCTGTTTTTATGCTCTGCTGTCTTCACAGCAAAGCGCACAATCTCCCCTCTGTCTTGGAGGCATTTCCTGTACGAGGGATTTTGTGCTGAGATTTCCCACTCTTGCTGCTCCTATTTCAGCTCATTGGCTGCTGTGCTAATGAGGGCACTTGGGACTTCCTCTCCATTCAAGCACTACATTGTGTAAACTCCTAAACAGGGTCAGACAACATAGTGTTGGCAGCTGCACATCTGCAGCCATCTGGATTTGTGGCAGGAGCAGTAAAATGGGCAGTGTGTAGCAGAGTTGAAAGAGTGACCAGAGTGGTGCATATCATATTTGCAGAAAGCCATAAAGTAAATGCCCCTTATTTGATCCACAGGATGTACAGAATCATTCCTGAAGCAGTCTTTCTACGTGTAGATGTCTTAAATAAAGACAAATGGGACATGCTGCTGCTCTGCAGTGTTCTGTGAAGAAGCTGCTTAATTCAGTGCTGTTGCATTGTTAAGAGGCAAGCAATTATTAAAACTTCTGATGCTCATAAACAGTTCTCTACTCCCACTACTGTGCCTTCATTAAGATTCTGTTTCTAATAAACACCGCTTCAGTGTCTTAATTAATTATAATAGCATTCTTAAGGAGAAATAATTGCGCACTGTGAAAGTACAGCTTTTGAGTCTGAGGGAAGAGATGCAGGTGAATGGTCACACGTTGATCCGTATCTGGGCTGCTTGGGGCATGTCTGGAAGAGGAACTTCTGGTCTCTTTTTCTCTCTCATCCTTTCCCACTGACCAGCATCTAGTGACCATGCCAGGAATAACGTCAGGGTCTGCCTGAAGTCAGGGAAGCTTCAGAAGTTGCTTTTAGTAGAGCCGAGGATTCACTGCTTTGACTGTGTTGCTGTCAATACCAAGTCACAGCCTCTGCTTTTTCTTTGAAGGCTTTTGTTTGGTCATTTGCTTCCTGGCTTTCACGGGCACTAGAAATGTGGATTAATGCTTTCAGGGTTTATTACTCAGTAGGTTTACTGCTGGTTTTATGCTAAGTGTATGTATTACGCACAAGTAACCCCAATGTGAGAAGGCTGAGGTTAGAGTCAGAGCTCTAGATCAGATCCCTTGCAGTGGTGCTCACAATGTGAAGACTAGAAAGTATTCTCTAAGAAGGATAATGTTACGGTAATACAGTCAGCAGTGAGCATTACAGCTGTAGACTTTTCTTTCTGATTTATCGGACCTGTTAAACCTCTTTCCCAACTATTTGGTACTACTCCCTTGTAAAATTGGCTTAGCTTCCTAGTTTTGTTTTCTTATCTTCTTGGGACAGCATTCATAGTTACAATGCGTTTCCCCACTTTGGCTGAAGTATTGGTTTTAATCTAGAGTGCCATAGGTTTTCACAGCTAATCCAGCCCCTTTGCATTTAGTGGGGATATTACCTTTGTTTTCAAGTAGAAGAAGACCTTCGTGTGCGTGATGGGTTGGCAATTAGTTGTAAGGGTTGAGATGCCTGTACAGAGGCCATTGTAGGAGTGGAGCTAGTTATGTCCTTTCAATGAAATCTGTTGTATTGTGAAGATTATTTTTAATAGAAAAGTGTACAATTGTTTCATTGAGCTGGCTACTTAGCAGCATGAATCCAATCCTGCGTGACAGTAACAAACACGAGTAAAAACCAATCCCACTATGTTTTGCAAACACATGTTTTGCCACAGAAATGCAGATTCCATTTTTGTGGCATTACTTGGATGTGCAACATGGTTTTCTCATGGTTATATGAAAACACAGGGTGCTTGTACTGGTACCCTTCAGTTTCAGTTGTGTGGTGGGGATGGCGTTTCTGGTCGCAGGAATAATGTGCCTCCAAAACGCGGCTGGCCTGGAGTAGAAGTGAGATAGAAGTAAGACAGTGTGAAAAGCAGGGAATTCAGATCTTCTCCTTCCCCTGAGCCTCTGGGAACAGTTGGCTCCAGTCACATGCTGACTGTAAACCCACTATTTTGTGAGCAGAATCTTTAAGAGAAGCCTTTTATGTGATCAGTTTTCATTCAAACAGGGATGAAAGCCCATTTATATTAAATTTTGCAACTGAATGTTCATGCTGGGTAGAAAAATGCAGTTGTGGAGATCATTTAAGGTTTAAAGCATTAAGTAACATTGCTGTTGGAGATCATTGCTATGGGCATCACGAGCATTGGGACTGTGCTCATCAAAGAATGATATTTTCAAGATGGGCAGAAGGGTTAAGAAAGCAATCTCAACAGACAGAACAAAGTACTGCTTTCTTGGACTGGCAAGAAACAAAGGGGTTTACCAAGGCCAGGCCATAAGGAACTGCAGTCTTTCTCACATGTATCACTTGAAGTCCAATAGAGGACTTCCTTAATACAGCCGAGTGCAGAGTTGAGCATGCCATATGGAATCCATCTCCTGATGGGGGAGATAAATGGTGGGGCTTGGAACGTTTTGTGTCTCCTTCTCCAATACCATGGTGTTTTAAAGGTTGAAGCTAAGCACCTGCAAAAAAAACCTCCACATTTGATGAATAGTTCTCTTTCAAAATCCTTAATGAAGTACTTGTGTGTAACAGCAACCTTTTTCAGGCATCATTCAGGGGTGAGTAGACTGAAATCAGTGGATCTCTGGTCATATTACAACCCATCTTCCTAAGGAGAGGTGTTTGTAGAGTGAATTGTGGAGCTTGGAAACTCGATAATGGCATCCTTGGTTTTGTAAAAAGAGAATAATTTCAAACCTATTTGAAGAGCCTTGTCTGGAGTTCAGCCTGAAGTAACTTTATCTTTCGAAATGTGAATTGATGCTTTTTGAAGGCAGGTTTGAATTCATTCTTTTCTCTTCCTCTCACCATTTTCAGATCAAAATTACTAAATTTGGAGTTGGTTTTTGGTGTTTTGTTGTTTTGTTTTTTTTTTTTTAATGTGAAGAATTTTCTCTAGATTAATAATTTTTTTCCTAGCTTTTGAATGTTAGTTTCTAAAATGAGAAAAGCCCAAAGTTCTCCCTGCAATCTGTTACCCGCTGCCTCTTGGAATGTGCTTGCTGAGAATCCTTGTCTCATCGTTGTGAAACCATGCCAGCAGTTAGTTTTGGAGTCAGGTACCAGACCCTTCCTTGCCCCCAGACATGTTAGCATTACTGAAGCTTGTTTTCCTAGTGTCCAGCCATTTCTAGCCCCCTGGACAACTTGCAGTGGGTACTCATAATCTCACAGCAATATAAAAGGTTTAGGAGAGATGAGGAGGGGATGGGATGGCAAGCACAGTGGGTAAAGCAGGCTGAATGTGGAGCAAATGGTCCCACCAAGGCAGGGCTAGAGCACCCCATGGGGCTGCTTGCTGGTCCCTCTGCTTCTGTTGCAGAGCATCAGTTGGTCCAGAGAAGGGCCACAAAATGATCAGATGAATGGAGCACCTCTGCTGTGAGGAAAGGCTGAGAGGGTTGGGGCTGTTC
>JANRGW010039539.1:5294-22617 GCA_024733675.1 Psilopsiagon aymara | reverse complement strand
CATCCTGGAGAAGAGAAGGCTGCGTGGAGACCTCATAGCAGCCTTCCAGTATCTGAAGGGGGCCTATAGGGGTGCTGGAAAGGGAATCTTCATCAGGGACTCTAGTGATAGGACAAGGGGTAATAGGTTCAAGCTAAAACAGGGAAGTTTAAGTTAGATATAAGGAAGAAATTCTTTACTGTAAGGGTGGTGAGGCACTGGAATGGGCTGCCCAGGGAAGTTGTGAATACTCCATCCCTGGCGGTGTTCAAGGCCGGTTTGGACTGAGTCTTGGATGACATGATCTAGTGCAAGGAATCCCTTCCCATGGCAGGGGGGTTGGAACTGTATAATCTTTAGGTCCTTTCCAACCCAAACCATTCTGTGATTCTCTGCCTTGAGAAGGGTTGTCCATAGCTGTCAAAGCTCTCCCGCTGGAGATGGTACATGATTTAGACTTTAAGTGCATGTACATATGCAGGGGAGAAGCTGAAAATCATCTTCCCTTAGGAAAGTATGTACCCTTGTAAGACACTTTGGAGCTCCATTGATGTGGTTCTCTGACAGACAGAATTAACAGCACCCTTAATGAGGGTGCCACTCCATTAGAGCTGGTTAAGTCACCCTCAACCCTCTTTTCATTATGATGACAGTCTTGTGACAAGGGCAAATTGCAGGAGAAGCAAGTCCCACTTGGAATGAACCCTGTGTATAAACAAGGCAGAACTGCAGAGCAAATGATTTGCAAAGCAGAGGCAAATTACGTTTTAACCTTTTCTTTGTGAGTCTTTCCCTGATGTCTGATTAACTTTCCAGTCAACTGGCTCACCTACCAACTGGGAGCGCTGCTGTGAAAGGAAGGAAGTGTTGGTTGTCAGCACAAATTGGGAGTGGGATTTTCAAAGAGCATTATTAGCAGGTAGCAATATGTGATAAGAAGATCTGGGAATTAAAAGAGTTCCCAACCAAAAATGAATCATGCTTTGGCAAGAACACAAACAATATATTTGCTGTACAGGCAGAGGCACAGTGCAGAAGCCACGATGCAATCCTTCACCTGTGTTCAGCCATGATAAGAGCTCATCTGAAACGCTGTGTTCAGTTTGGGGTATTGCACTTGCAGAAAAATGCGAACTTGTCAGAGAGGTCTAAAAGCAAGGAACAAGAATGATCGACGATCTGAAATAACCTCACCTACAGAAGAAGGTTGAAAGACCCTGGCAATGTTCAGCCAAAGAAAGAAAGGAGGGGGAAAAAATGATGACAACTGGGGGAGGAACATAAGTGATTTAAAAGTTGATAAAAGGCTATCGCAGAGAAGGAGGGAATGATTTGTTCTTTTTGTCTGTAGTGGCTAAGACAAAAATAATAGCTTTAAAATGCAGCAAGGGAGACTCGGGTCAAACTTCAGGGAAACTGCTCCAGTGGTAAGGACAGCAAAGCACAGGAACAGATTGTCTGGAGCGGCTGCAGGGCAGAGGATGGCTGTCTCTCTTGACATGACCTATGTGTCCAGCCTTGGGGCTGAGGAAGTTGACTGGATGGTGACTGAAGCCCCTTCCAGTCCTATGACTCACATAACCCTGGTCTTACAGGGGTGAAGATCCCCTAAAATATTCATGAGTTGCAGTGATAAAAGTACCTGTGAAAATCCCACCCTGCTTCCTTCTGCACTGACACTGCATACTATCAGCCCCAATGCACAGACTTGCGTCCTGGAGCATTGGGTAGGCATCAGGAGCCAACTTTGCTTCCCTATCCTGTAAAATACATTACTACTGCTCAATAAAGCCCTTTGGCAGACTGTTTGGGGATGCGAGAACTGCATCATAGCAGTTATAAGGCTCAGACATAGCAATGAGAATTCTACTCACCTGAACATCTGGTAGGAGCTGGAACAGGGGCTGCTGGATAGTCCCACTGAAAGAGAGGGGAAACATTGTCTTTATATGAGTTTAATAGGTACACTGCTGTTTTCATGCTGAGCCTCCATGGCAGCGGGTGGTTTTCCCCTAGAATGGTTCTGCAAATTGCCTGGGGAAAAGAAAAACTGTAGAAAAGGCAAAAATACTTGTGTAAGGGACAGAGTTGTGAGCAGATTCTGAAGTGGCCAGAGTCCCTGCCTCTGATGCAGAAGGGAAATGCATGCGGTGAGCATCACCAGCCTGACCTGGCCAGCGCACTGCAGCAAGCCTCTGCCTGTGTGGTGGGATTCACTGGAGCATGAGCTCTAGAGATGGGGCTTACCCACTGCTTCCATGCAGTGCAGCAGAGCCAAGGACAACAGCCCCATCCTCACAGGCACTATTTGAACTCTATCGAACAACTTGCATGAAGTGAGCAGGGTTTCTGAAGTGCTTTGCACCTATCAAAATCGAAAATGTCTTTTGGGCAGAGAGTTGCTTTGGAAAACATGACCACTGTCTGAGAAGCCTGAATGGGAGCTGTTGAGAGCTGACCTTTTCTTGTTTTGCTTTGAAATCTGGCTTTAAGCCTTTCGAGGACTTGAGGATGCTTTCTGTGAAGATACACAGGCACGCAAGTGGGGCTTGTGGCTTTGAATGCTGCAGATCGCTTCTTGCAGCCCTCCTTTAGGAGGGAAGCATCTCCCTTTGCACTGTTGCTAATGTGGTTCAGATTCTTTCCAGGAAAAGCCTTTACTTTGCTTCCTGAAGGAACAGGGTAGATATACCACTCCTAATATTTCACGCTTCCCTGGCGCTTTTCATGCAGCGATTCTAATGTGGTTTACATGCATTAATCTCACTGCCTTTCTCTGACCAGGAGGTGATGGGAGAAGGGGGCTATTAGCTGCAGTTGACAGAGGGAGAGCGAGGCAGTGACTCACCCAAGGTCACACAGTGAATTAAAGGCAAGGCCACAGCCCTCCCCTGCGTCCTGCCCCAAGTTGTAACCTCAATGGTCAATCCACGGCTCTCAAAACTGCATTAGCAAGGCAGCAGGGCTTAAATGTGTCACTGCATATGTACAGTAGATCAGGGATTCGTGGTGCTCATTGGTCTCTGCAGATCAGTTTACACTTGTTTCTCTCAGTTTGGCCTTGTTTAATGGGATCTGATCAATGGCACGTCAGGGTGCTGGTGGCTCTGAGAGACAGCTTTGCCATGGAGAAAAGGGTGCTGACAATACACCACCACATCTGAGGACCCATCTGGCCCTAAACCAGCCTTTCTGGTCTCCAGTACTTGGCCATCACAACAATGAACCTACTCTGGTTTTACATGGTAGAGATTTTGCAGCTTGCCCTGGACAGCCTGTGAGATGCAAAGCTTTGGTACCATGTATATGCTTCTTTCCAGATTCCCAGAACCCATGTTTTCCATAATTAAATAAAACACTATTATCTTGCTGATATGGCTTCTGAAATAACTTCAGAATCGTTCATGATTGTTATGTATTTGCAGAATCTGTGCTGTGATTGTTCCTCCATAGCGATTAAGCAGAAGGCTTCCCAAATCTCTGTGCCTAACAGTGCTACCATCTGTATTTTTCTCTCCTATTAGGCAGAGAGTTTGAAGGTGAGGAAGAATATCTGGAGATCCTAGGGATCACGCGAGAGCAATCGGGCAAGTATGAATGCAAAGCTGCCAACGAGGTTGCTTCAGCAGATGTCAAGCAAGTCCGGGTCACTGTGAACTGTGAGTACATCACTACTGGAGCAGGTCAGCAGGGACAGCTTTGCCCAGAGGCAGGGGTGACTTTAGGATAAATAGGGTTGATCTTGGTTTATATTATATGATCTGAACTGGGGGAGAGGGATGCTGGAGGAACTATCTGCAGTCAGACACATCATAGGGGATAGTTTGTGCTTTAAACCTGGTACTATATAAGAAAGAAAAAGGGAGAGTGACAAAAATAGAGGAGCTGTGAGTTGCCCCTGTCTCTCCCCTCAGAAACACTGGTAATGCCTTGTTTTCAGTCACTGGGAGAAGAGTAGTATGAAAAAAAGCTTCAGCAAGGCAGCAAAGAGAGATAAGGGAGGGTTCAGCCAGCTCAGGGTGAACACACACCTGCCTGCTCCCAGCCATCTCAGCAGTGCATGCATGGGGATCACAGCCCAGGGGTATCGCAGCCCAGGGGTCTTGGGTCATGTGTGGAAGGGACATGTGTTAATGAGAGGGTACAAAAACTTGACTTTAATGCTGGTTTCAGGTCGTTAGCATAAAGCCCTCTAGGAGACCCTCCATGCACCAGTGCAGGGAGGGGCTTGACCAAAGCATATGGCAATCCACCACAGAAAGGCAGTTAGCTATGTGGCTTATATCCATAGCTGTATGAGTGAGGTACAGATCCCATCACCCATGTCAGCTTAATTTCACTCTGCTGGTGTGCTCTTTTCACATGGACACAAGATATTTCAAACTGCCTTTACTCTCGTAATCCTACATGTGTCTATGTCCACCTCCATGTTTGTATTGCTCATATTTAGCACTGGAGTGATTTAAAGTGAATATCCCCATCTTCCTGCTCTGTTTCCTTGCTTGGAGGCTAATACCACTGCAGCAGAGATGGATGAATGGGAGGTGTATCCTCTCTTGACCTTCTTCAGTTTAAACACCAGAGTATTAACTTAAACTGAAATTGGAGATGGTTACAGACATGTTTCAAGGTGCATATGCATGGCCTTGATTCATGAATAGCACTCCTGAGAGTGGGTTAGGGCACATACCTGATGGCAGCAAGTGTTTCAGCCCATCCCAGTCTAATTTGCTAGCACATTAGAAGGTGAATTTAACACCTTTTAATACCAATCTTGCTCTTTGTCTCGTTCTTTCCCTTTGGGCCATCACATCGTATCAACTTGTCTGTCTCACTCAGAAGTCAAGGTTATAGGCTCCCTGCAGCATCCTCAGAATGCACAGAGTTTGTTATAATTCCCTTAGTTAGTGGGCGGCAGTGGTTTAATACCGGCTGCTTCATGGGCCAAATTTGGCATTGATGTGAAACTGTAGTAACAGATTTCCTGCACTAAAACTGTTGAGGGTTTATTTTCCTGTCAAAACCATCTGAGTTTGTGAACCCAAGACATTCCATGAGAACCAATTTATATTTTCAAATGTCTCTGTGAAATGTAATCTCAGTGATGCTTTTAACGTGACTGAAACAGATTGTTTGCATCAAGTCAGAATGTTTGATTTTGACTTAGTTTCAGCTCGTAATAGCTATGTTACTGTAAGAGCTTAAAAGTTTTTACTGTTGGAATATATGAAAATATAATGTGATAGAGTATTGTAATGCTATGTGGCCTGCTTTGTAACATAAGCAACTTAGAGATTCCTTTAGGACAAAGCTTTTATTTCAAAACAAAGGGAAAAAATCTAAGATGTCAGGAGGGCCACACACAGGATAACAGAAGCAGGCCTGTGTGGGGAATGAAAGCAAGACATTTACATACATCTTTCCTTATCTTGGTTCCTCAAACTACACCACAAGCAGCAGAAAGTGGGAAAACTACAGTAAGTTTGAAAAATGGGACCTACCCAACCTCAGGAGCTGCCTGGCCATCTCTTATCACTTGCTGACTGTGGAGCACACAGCTCACCAGCGAGGAGTGCAGGAGACAGCATCCTTGCTTTGTTTTGGTCTCACACTACCACCTTCAGGCTTCCCGAGTAATGGCCCTTGCACATCACAAACAGGGAAACTGAGGCCTGGGGAGGGAAAAGAGATGAAGGGAACCCACTCCTGGCTTCCCCAGCAGCACACAGCTAAACACAGACTGGCTGCTTCCTGAGAGCAGCTCAGTGCCTGCCCTTCTGTTGGGAGAGCTCTGCAGCAGCACCCTAACAGGAGCGGTAGTAGTGAGGTACATCCTGGCTACCCCTGTGGTCTCTGTTCTTTAAACGTGTGAGGAGGGTATCTGGTTGGGCAAGAGCAAGGGGCCTGCCGAGGTCATTTTCTAGGCCTCTAGAAATGCTCCTGTTCATGTAGTGACTCACCTCTGTGCTGGCTCCAGTGAAATGCAAAAGGTTTGTCTCGCTGCAAATGGCAAGAAGATATACGGCTCAAACCAAAAAATCGAAGAAGGATGCTTAAAAAATCACCTTCACTATCCTCTTAGCACCCCTCCTCCTTCCCAAATTAAAATATTTACGTGAACCCACAGCCTGTGAGTGTAGGATCCTATTTATGTACACTTATTAATATTTATGATGTTAGAGGGCGCACTGTAATATCCCTAAAGCCCTGCATAAAATCCCGATTAAGGTCAGGAAGGGGATCACACTGAGATGGTTAATGTGCTCACAAACAAACTTCTTCCCATATATTTTCCAGACAGAATTGTTTTTTTCTTTGACTGAGACAATCCATTTTGATCCCTTTTTTGGCCTTCCGGTGCTGGAATGGATGCAGAGAGCAGAGCTGTGCTCTGTAAGTGCAGAGTGTGCTTTATGGTAACTGAGTCGCAGCTCTAGCTGAGTTGCAGCCCCATAATCTCAGGGTGTGCAAGTATTTGTGATGAGAGACAAGGCACTTATTCCCTGATCCCTCTCAGCAGCCAGGTGTTAAAGAATCTGCCTTTTAACACGTGAAGCTTCTTACTTAACTTTCTGAATGTGGGGATAAGATGCTGGTGCCTACTCTTGCTGCCGCCCAGACAGCCTTGAGACTTAGCTCCAGCAGAGCACACTCATATTTGCCCATGGAGCAGCTACCAGGCTTCAAAGTAAGAAGAGGTGGGAGCACTCTGCTGGGCTGAGGGCAAGCTTTACCCAGAGCAACCACAAGCAAGCCCTCTTGGAGCCTTTGGGGGAGCATGATGTCCAGGAAGGTCTGCGCAGGATTTATAACCTTAGGCGCCTCAGAGGAGTGTCTCAACAAGTGGTCTGGCTCCCAAAGGCACACTCACAGATCCCGCTAAAGCTCTTCCCTTTCAATCCATGTCTTATACATGTTGTCTCGACCTTTTCTTCTCTTAGTTTTTACATTAGACAAAAGAGGTGGTATGGAAAACATTTTTCAAGTTAGCATTAACTTCCCACTTTATTGATTTTGCTGTCTTCCTTTACCCTTGATGAAGTCTTCTTTCTGATGAGCACATGTGAACCAGAGATCCATAGGTGAATATTCATAAATTGCAGAAGTCCATCATTAACCTTAACTGTGCCTGCGTATGCCTGTGCATTTATGACAGCACTTTATTCAGCATTGCTGAAGAGAAGCACGCATAAGGAGGGATGCTAAGGAGGTGTATTAGAGACAGTTCAAAGAGCAGGTATTCTCCAGAGGAGCAGGGGGAGCATCTGCCACTGCAAGCAGCAGCCATGGGCCTCCACTAGCCCAAATGGTTTGCATGAGAAGCCAGCCCTGGCATAGTGTCAGCGTTTTATTCCACATGAAAGTGTGTGATGTGACCATGTGTTTCCTTCCTGCAGATCCTCCCACCATCACAGAGTCCAAGAGCAATGAAGCGGCCACAGGACGACAAGCCTTACTCCGGTGCGAGGCGTCAGCAGTGCCCACACCTGATTTTGAGTGGTACAGAGATGATACCAGGTAAGACCTTTAGCTCACCTCCCCCTTCCTCTCCTTTTCATATCCTTAAGGAATCACCTATGGTTCTCACCTGCTCTTCTCCTCAAATTACTCCTCACAAGCCATGAAAGTCGCGATGGTCCCATCAGACTCAGCAGAGCCAAGAGGAGGAAATCCCTCTCTCTGCTAGGGATGCTGAAGGAAATGCAGAAGATGGAGCTCATGTCTTTAAGTCATTTAGGGGCCAATACACAATTAAGACATCAATAGTGCTTTTTTTCCTGATGATGTTCATGCATTGAATAGACTATAAGACAGCCAGAAACTAGGCAGTGTTAGTCTCCAAGTAGGTAATGCCTCTCTAGGTGCCCGTCATATAAGGAAACGAGCTGCTGAGGTACAAGATTCTCCATCTCTATGTGACCTGAGCCACCCAGGTTTGCATATGAGAGAAAATGAATAGAGAAATAGGATCTGTCCCTTGCACCTGAGCATCTACCTGGCATTAAGAAAGTTGTGTTATTATTCTAGTTTTTAACATGACCAATGTGCACAGGCTCAGGAGTGACTCGGCTTTGGTATATGCACGTATTGGAACACGTGAATTGGTGTGTTTCACTAAAAACTGCTTGGCCAGATATGACTAGCCCTCAGCTAGCCATGGTGTGTGCTCATTTCCAAGTGTTAGTTGGTGCTGTTGGAAAGGCTTCCTTCTGTTCCTCCTGTCTTTCCTTGCTTTTCTGGTAGCATTTGCACTCTGGTAGCTACTGCACTCCTTCTTCCTTCCATTCCCTTCTGTTTTCCATGAGTGCCTTCTTTGGTCTCCTTCTTCTTACATCTCCTTCCTGCCTCCCTCCATGCACACCTATCAGCTAAGCCGGTAAACTTTGGTTTACTGCCTGCTGGGCAGTGATTTCCTTCCCAACACACAACTGCCATTGCACTACACACCTCTTCTCCTGCCTTCCCAGGATAAACAGCGCCAACGGACTGGAGATAAAGAGCACGGGGACCCAGTCTCTGCTGATGGTGGCCAACGTCACTGAGGAGCACTATGGGAACTACACCTGCGTGGCTGCCAACAAGCTGGGAGTCACAAATGCCAGCCTATACCTTTACAGTAAGTATGGGAGAGGGTGAAGGGAGGTTCCAGTCGCTCTCACAAGGACCAGGCTGTGTAGGAAGCACACAGTAACCAAAACTCAGGAAAGCATCTTCTTGCCATCTCCACTCTCCCCCAAACCTCCAGCACTGAACTGGCTTTCAAACACAGCCAAATTAAAAGGTTTCAGTCAAGCCCTTTGATTGACTTTTTTTGCTGAAGTCAGATTTCATTAAAATACTAAAAATATGTTTGTTTTAAAGCTGGAAACAAAAACCTCTTCAGAATGACAGCCCCTTTAATAAGGAGACAGAAGGTCAGGGCTCGGAGGGTCTGTAAGAGCTGAGAAATGACAAGTAATTCAGAGAGATGGAGAGAACTAGCCATGAGCCTGAGGAGAGCAAGAGAGAGTCGAGAAAAAGAGAAATGAGTTTGAAAGTGGACGGGAAAGAAGTGGGAAAGGGCAGAATGATTTAATGGGGCATACCGTAGGGAACATGGTGGGAAAGGTAATCAGCAGATGAAATATGGAATAAGATCTCATTCTGCTGCCTTTCAGTTACTGAGTTGATCATAGAAAGTGTAAACAGACAGAAGCTGGGACTAGAACAAAGTGTAGAGCAGAGTTACCTACTGCTTCTGAACTGTGCAGCTGATTCAAACTGGACCCTAAAGGACCCCCTTTAGGAGTACCAATCACCCAGGCACAGGTACACACTGTGGTGTATTCAAAACACAGTTCCCAATTCCACGTCCAAAATTTGGGCTCAACATGGACCATACATTGTTACTGCCATAAGAAATAGGCTGCAGCGGAATGACCCCCTCACATGAATGGACATAGAGATGGAAAAGTGACTCAGGGCTGTGTTCCTCTGGCAGTCTCAGACTGAATTAAAACACTCAGGCCATGATGTGAATGTCCTTTGAAACAGAAAAACAGATAAGCCGTGTAAAGTAGTCTTAGTATGTGACACATTTAGTCCAGTTTCTGCTCTGTGTGGTCAGGTTAATCATCAGAAAAACAATGGTTTGGTTTGGTTATGTTTTAACAGATGTAGTGCAAAAGGATAAATTCATTGGCATTCTTTGTTTACCACCTCTGGATTCATTTCATGGCAGTTTGAAGTTCTGCAAAATCTGAGTGCATTCAGTGGGACTTCTTTTCTAAAGAACAAGTATTACCATAAAAGAACATATATTTGATTTTCTGCAGCACTGCAGCACACAAAGCAAATTTAGACTTTGAAAGTCTTTTTCACCCTGGTCTTGTGACTGTCGTGAGATTCAACTAAAATCCTCAGGCAGCAATCTGGAACACAATCTTCAAATACTCCAGATTTGTTCTTGCTGATATTAATATAATGCTAAGTTTAGCATCCATTATTTGTGGCTGAAATCTAAATTTGGCCCTCTCTTTTGGTTCCTGTTACACAGATGAGCTGAAATGCATCACTGAAACAAAATATGAGAAGAGATTCAATAATGTATGTGTGCACACATGATTTTAGCTGGGGGGCTGGTTTTGCTGGGGAAGCATTTTGCATGACTTCAGAACTTCACCTCAGAGGATCTCAAAGGATTTGCTAGCGATGAATATTTTAACATCACAAGTTATTTAGAAAGGGGTGTTATTAGCACCATTTTGCAGTAGGAAACTGAGGTACAGAGTGAAGAAGTGATTTACCCATGGTTGTAAAATGAGTGCAGAACCTGTAAGATACCCAGGGAGATCTTGCCAAGTTGCTGTTGAGTATTCCAGGAGGAAATGTGGCAACTATAAAAGATAACTTGCAACAGAGAGGGTCCTATTTAGTCCCCTTTTGATGTGTATGAAGAAAACTTCCCTCCTTTCAAGCTGTTTGATTTTGGTTATCATTTTCACTTAAGAAATTCAAGTCCTGTTTATGCTGAAAAACATAAGAGCCCGAAGAACGGAGGCACAGAGAAATCTGATGATTTTCAGTGGACTGCTTCTAACTTTTATTGTTGTTGCTTATTTAATCCCTATTTCTTCAGTGTGCAATTGCTTCATATTGTTTCAGAAATCTCTGTTCTCCTTCTAGTTAGTGGGGAAAACAGAAAGAAATAAAAGTAAATTCAGGCAGACTGAAGCTGCTATTTCTGAGGTTAAGAAATCAGGGGGGGAATGAGTGCAGGGAATCCAGCCTCATAAAGAAAGCAGCATAACCCTGATGGAAAAAATGCTGTAGTTCTCACGCAGTAGCTAAAATAACAGGTAATACACATCCCCAGCTACACACCCAGGGAGAAAAATAAAGCTGTGCCAAGTGTTTGCAAGGTACAGCAGACACTCAGATACTTGGGAGTGTTTTTCATCCTTAGAGCCAGAGATTTTGTTTCTTTTTCAAATAGAGAGCAAGCTTACCATAGGGCAACATCCCACTAAGGAGACAGATACAGTGATGGTTCCTCAGTGTCCTATTGTGGCACAGAAAAAGATCACCCAGGAGTAAAGGAACAACCAGAGAGTTAATAGGGAGGCAGTGGCAGCTTTGCCTGAGGTGGAGGACAGAAGGGGAGGTAGCAGAATGTTGTAAAAGAACAGTTTAGCAATAGAGGAAAATGGGCAACTACTGTTCCAGGAAATCTCAGCCAGCACTGAAAAACTCTGGGAGAGACTGAGTGCCTTAGATGTCAATGCCATAGGCAGAAGATGCATTAAAATACAAAAGCAGCTCCCTTGAGCTGTATGAATAGATAGCGAGCAATCTTTTTTAAAGGATGTAGCAGCAAGATTGCCTGCTGTAGGATGAGAGATTTATACCCCTCACTCCTGGATTTTACAACAACATAAAAATGGCCATACCAAAGGTCTGTCTTACCCAGGAACTCTTCTCCAGCAGCAATATGGAATATGTTTGCAGAGACGGTACTAAGGTACACTCTGGTGATCTAGTAGCTTGCTGCCATCCCTTCGTCCTCACCCCTTTTGTGCACCCTCCTCTCTGCCAGGTGCTTTTGTTGTTTCCCTTGTTCTGGTAGTCAATGGACATCACACTTGAGCCAGTTCCACCTGCTAAACCACTGCTCAAAATGCCACCAAGCATTTTCTTGTGCTGTGATGAGCTGAACTAGTTCATGGCCAGGCTGAACAAGCACCAGAGCCCATGCAAGAGGGGAAGCCATGTCACACATCTGTGGGTATGAAGAGTTGGGGAGCAAGCCCATGTTTTGCAGCATTAGTGAATGGATTGATTCAGCTTTGCAAGAGCGCAAAATACAGTGAGCCCTAGGAAAGGGGCAGTAAAACAGATCTCTGAAAATTACTTGACAGGCCAAGCCAGGAATGCCATTGCAGAGCAACAGAGGTGAAAAGCAGTGCCTCAACTGAAGGGAAATTACGTGCGTTTAGGAGGGAGGGAGCGTGCTTCTTTTCATTCCACTCAGCTGAATGAGTGCTATGAAAAGCATTATGACTATAAGTTACAATTTGTATCTTAACCCATGCTACAAAGAAGTGTAAATGTGTGTATATATGTACCAGATACACATCTGCTGTACAAGCATACAGATACATAGGTTTATGCATGTTTATGTATACGTGCACATACACCAATGTGATGTACAAGCACACACACGGAGGTCCATAGAAGCGGGAATAGAAGCAACATAGAAGCACCTGGTGCATACTAGCAAGGCAGAGAAAAGAAACGAAAGCTTTTCCAAATGAGTTGACTCCTGCCTCCCACAGAGCTAGCCTATCCCAGAGGATAAAACGGAAAACAACAGGGCAGTGCCACACATCCTCATGCAGTTCTGCTGGCTAAGTTGTTTCAATTATAGGAGACTGCCACCTCAGCAGGTCCCCTGCTGCATCCTCTACTTCTTACGTCCCCTGCACCCTTCAGGGAGTAAGGAAACATGGAGGTGAAGCAGCAGTTGGCAAGGCCCATGCCAATTAGAAGCAGCAGCAGACAGGATCCCACCCTTTCCTCCTCAAGAGGCTTTAGGCAGAGTTATCATTACAGTCCCACAGCTCTGCTTGCAGCAAGAGGCACATTCCTAAGAGCTGGCACTTGCTTCTAACTTGTCACCATCTTTTAGTGCCCTGGCACACATAGCACACGCTTACATCCCTTCTCCTAACTCTCTGCCCATGCTTCACGGCACCGGAGCATTTGCTTATGGTGGTTGCTGCTGAGGTTTGGAGCATCACTGTGGCCAAAACCTCTCTTAGTGTCTCTTAGTGCAACCCCCATGTTTTCCCAGGGCTGTCAGTAATGGGGAGACGCAGGAGAAGAAGGCAAGTGGTTGGGGTGACAGCCAGATAGGGCAAGGCTGAGACACAGCTAATGAGCCAAGGTGGAGCAATAAAGGCAAGGCGCAGCAGGTGAAGGGAACAGAAGCAGAGTCCTTGAATAGAAAGCAGCATGATAATGAGGCCGTATTGCTTTGCTTTAACTGCTTATGCTGTGCAGAATGCAGCCTGCTGTGAGGGAAGAAGGTAAAGGGGAGTTGAGTTATTTAAACAAACTAAATAACAAGGAAGTCATGTCAGCACAACAGCCTGCTTTCGCAGAACAATAGTCCCCTGTTGCTACATAAACACAGAGATCCAGGCTAGCTGTGTATTTCCTAGGCAAGAGACAATCTCCTCTGGTGCCTGCTGCGGATTCAAACAGCTCCATTACCACCATGAGACCAGAGGGCAGGAGATGTGCCAGTGTCACAGGGGTGGGCCTGACCTGCTATGTCCCCATGGGCTCTAGCGAGTCAGAAGCACCAAGGGTGCTGCATAAAGAGCATTGGCCTCCAAATAGCTGGGCCTGGATCCAACTGCCATTGTATTCTGCCAAGCCCTACGTCCATCAGTAGACATCTTAGCACAATCCTTACAGATAAGCCAGCAGACTCCATGCCCCAGGCCTATCAGGTGCAGCATAGTGGCATATATCTGCAGCTAAATGTCTACCTACTGAGCAGTCCATGGCTAGGAACCTGTCTCAGTCAGTATGAGGCATCCAGCAAGCTCTGAAGGTAATGAAAGGAGACCCAGTGATCAGTCAGTCTTGGTTCTGGACCAGGCTCTGCCAACAGTTCAGCATTGACCCTGGGCAAATTGCTTCCTTGCTCTGTGCATCAACCTCACAACCTGTAAAACAGAATTAACACTACTGTTGCCCTCAGACTGAGGTCTCTGACACCAGTTTCCATCAGTGTCCGTGCAATTCCTTTGAGATCCTTGTGTAGAAGAAGCAACGCGTAAAGCCAGCCGCGATGTATAACAAAGTCCTGCTGTGACGTGTAACAAGGACGCATTGCAAAAGCCCTATAAACAAAACAGCAGGCTGCATACAACTTGAGGTTGATGAGTCTGCAAAACCTGTGGTACCCTCAGGAGACAACAGCTCAAAAGAAGCAGGGTGCCCTTGAGGATTCACCAGGATGATTGTTCCCATGACCAGATCCTCAGGGGCAAGAAATCCATTGTGGAGAACATTCTAGGGAGGCAGCACCTACCCATCGAGGACTTCCACAAGTCACCTCTGTATCAAGACTAGCTTCCAGCCAGAGGTGTAGCTAAGAGGAGCTGTAGTGTGATGACGTGAGTGGTCTTGAAAGTCAGAGGCCAGATATGGCCCATCAGCTCCAATTACCTTCACTGCCAGTGCTTAATCCCTCTTGCTGTGTGGATATTGTTTGTTTAGTTTTTCAAATGACTTCTCTTTGACTCTCAGTCCCAGGGGATGTACATGTGTATTAGGTGTATTGCTAGCAAAATGCTTTGTATATAAAACCTAGTTCATCTAATTTGGGGATGGACAACTCCATCAGGTTTGTATCTGCTGCTTGCTTGGTGTGAAAAGTGGCTTGTCCTTTTCTCCTGCATGTTGCTTATTGGTTTTTTTTCCCCCCTTAGAGCGAGTTTTACCCACACTCCCCAATCCTTTTCCAGGTCAGTATATGTTTTGTGTTGAAGTAGCTTGTTAGCGGGTCATTCTCCATCATCCTGACAAATGCTCAGAGCTAAGGATGGGCAAAACAGGTCAGAAATGCAGGGAAATGAGAGCTTTCCCTTCTTGTCTACATGTCATTTGGTCTCTTCTGCTCACTTCCCTCATCCTTCCCCCTTTCCTCTTCAAAAACCAATCAACTATACAGCAACAACCTTTAGTCAAGCTTTGAGCCGTGTCCTCACCAGGTCTGGACAGTCTTCAGTGAGGTTCGGTTTGTCCACAGACCTACTCCAAGTATATATCCCTGTCCTACGCTGTCTTTGCTCACATATTTGCATCAACAGCATAAGCAGATCTAAACTTCTGCAGAGACAGTGGAAGGGACAAATGAGAAGGTAAAAATTAAATCACTGTCAGGAGGTTTTCTCACTTTAGATGTGCAAACTGCGCATAGTGAAGCACATTGTATTCCAGTTCCCCTGTCACACACCCCCAAGCCCACCAGTCACATCGTGCTGCATTTGAGGCACAAGGCATGGAAAGAGATACATGGGTAAGGTATTAGTGTCTGCTTTATTTCAAGGCAAGAAGGCAAAACAGGGTCTGAGTATTTTTCCCATCTCTGTGCTGCCCAAGCATGCCTCTGGTCCATGCAGCACAACCTGAGATGCTTGGATGCAACATTGAGGTTCTGCAAAAGCATGAAGACTGGGCACTTCCAGAAAGCAGGCTCCAGTGTCTGAAAGCAATGTTTGACACTACACCACCACCAAGGCAGCCAGCCCCTGTATTCACTTCAAAAACCTTGGCCTAGAGCCCTGTAGTATCTTTGCTTTACTGCTACGTGACAGAGATGCACTCAACTCATGGGATGTTCAGAGGCCTAAACAGTTAATGTCTGAGCAGAGCTTTGAGGTAGAGTGTTATTAGGAACCCACTTTGTTTTGCAAAAGAGCACCTGCCTGAGTAAAGCACCTGCAGGTACTCCCATGAAAAGAACAATAAATGCTGGGTGTTACACCAGCTCCATTTAACTACTCCGCCTTTTGCAAATCAAGCTTTGCTCTTGGCAACTTATTCAGGCTCATGCTGTAGTCACAATTGCCTATTTAAAAGGCAAATCCACAAATACAATTAAAGAAAAGTACCTACAAAAAAAAAAAACAACCCACAACTGAGGGGAGCAGAAGGGAGAAATCAAGCTACCATTAAAATTAAATCCCAGAGAGTGATTTGTAAATAACATTCAAGGAGCCGAGAAAAGGAGTAAAGTAGGCCATTGGGAACCTAGTGTGCAAAAATAAATCCAATTAAACACCATTATCATGTGTATTGCAAATGGAACTTGTGCTTGGATGTGAAATTAAAGTTGCTGAGGCTGTTTGGGATGGAAGGGTTTGAGGAGCTTTCCAATTTGGGGTGTTCTTCTTTTTAAAGCAGAATTTTCAATGGCAAATATTTTTGTCTGATGGGAAACCCAGGGCTCCCCTTTTTTTAGGATTATTTTTATTATACATCCTTAAATTCCCCAGGCAGGCAGTGTTCATTGTTTTCATAGCCAGCCCTCCTTACATCTGCCTTTGAATTAGTAGTCCATTAAGCTAAACGATAAAGCAAAGACTGCAAGTGAGCAAGGGCAGGATTTCCATACCAAATACCCCTCCTATCAAACTGCCAGACACCGGTCCTTACCTCAACATTCCCTTTTACTTTGCTGTCCACCTTCAAAGAAACTTTAGGCACAAAGTTTTCCTGTTAGACCTTGTTCTCCCTATGAGATGCAGTCCTCAGCTCTCAAATAAGCCCCCCCTCAGTGACCAGAATCACAGCCTCCACCCTCTTTCTCCCTCAGTTTCCATTTCTCTTAGGTCTTGGTAACACCTCTCTGCCCTGTTGGGTTTTGAGCATTGATTTAAAAGGAAGGTGTTCTGGGATGAAGAGCACTGTAATCATGCTAAGCATTGCTATCATTAGCTAGCTGCTGTGGAAACATCTTGCTTTCAGGCAGGCTGGAGACTTAGAAGCAGCCCATTCAACTAAATACATGGAGCTTTAATTTGATGAGGCAGTTTCCTAACAGGCTGGTGGAGCCCAGCTGATTCAGCTCTCAACTGGATTGTCCTCGGTACATTTTCCAGCCCCCTTGATTTTGCAGCCAGGCACTCAAAATGCCCTGAAATGTCTTCTGGGATGATGCCACATCATCACATCTCCCTGCCTGCATTGTAACATCATGTTATAACGGGATGACACAGCACCTGCCTCTCAAAGAAGGGGGCCTTACTGCATCATCAGGTGGCTTTTCAGAAGGGTTTTTCTTCTGGAAAAGGAAAATTTGCTCATTCCACACCATTCCTGCCAACAACAGGGCCAGTGGGATCACTGCTGAACCTCAAAGGGGTCTGTCACAATTATGGCAGTAGCTCCATCTCTGTCCTTCATTGTCCCTTGTCCTCAGCCCTTTGAACATAGACTCCCTCCTCCATGATTAGCACCTAGTGTCCACACCAGAATGGCTTAGCCACACCTATGGGCTTCAAAACCCATAGTGATGAGGGCTTTCTCAGTGTGCTTAGCTTGAATGCCCTGAGAGCTCTGCAAAGGGGGATGATGTGTGTCCCAGCACATCCAGAACCACCCACAGGGCATCAAGTGTGCCAACCTTTGGGGCCACCAACAGGGTGGCGAAAGATTTATAGCAATAGCATGCTAGTAATTAGCAAAGGGGGAGGGAAAAGGAGAATGAGCAGGCCTGTCTTGCTGCCAAAACACGCACTGATCGGAGAATGACCCTGTATGGCTGTAGATTGTAGCTAGCTCCATT
>JANRGW010039538.1:0-10001 GCA_024733675.1 Psilopsiagon aymara | reverse complement strand
CTGCCCCATCCCTGGCAGTGTTCAAGGCCAGGTTGGACACAGGGGCTTGGAGCAACCTGGTCTGGTGTGAGGTGTCCGTGCCCGTGGCAGGGGGTGGAACTGGATAGTCTTGAGGTCCTTTCCAGTCCAAACCTGTCTGGGATGCTGTGGAAAAAAAGGCAAGTAGAAAGGTTCAAATGCAGAGCTTTCTAATACGTTTAGGGTTATGTGCTTTTCTCCTTTCTATTATCTGTGGTCATATGGTCATTCCTTATGTTACCTATGCAAGGGTTCTCAAGTCTTAAGTTGAAAGGTGATGAATTATTGCAGAAGCTGTGTCATCATTTGATAGATTTGGGGGTCTTAATTCATGTCATGTTTTGGCTTCAGAATGCTTCCTACATCTCACTGCTGCAAGAAGTTCCAGCTATCCCTCAGCTCCGTTTCGTTACCAAAACTAGTGTCCTTTTACACTGTCCCTCCGCCCCAGGCGCTTTCAGTGGTAGTGGTGAATATGCGACTCTCTGAGTCTACTATATGCTAAAAATGCAATACAATGTGGAAAATTGAGTTTAAATAGCAGAACTAAATGACTGCCATTCCGAGTGGTCCTCCCTCCCCCGGTTTAACTGCCTCTTTGCCATCACCGCAGTCTTCAGAAGCAGAGGCATTGCTTCTGTTCTTGAAATCTCAGCAAAGTGAAGCCAAGTGCCTTCATTTCCTTTTCCCAGTGACTTTTATGGCAGTGGTTTAGCCCCTGCTTAGCAGGATTACACTTCTTTTTCCCCCTTGCTTTTGCTTTTTCCTTTTCTTTAAGCAGCATTTGCCAGGTGCCAGCACACTGCTGTCTTGCAAATGTGAACACAGGTCATAGGAGGAATAGCATCTCTCTAACTCTTTTGAATTACTACAGGTAGTAGTGCTTTTATTATCTTGCTGACTTAGAAGATTGCAGCCATCATTTGGTTTAGACATGAGCCATGGAGACAGAAAAGATTCGCATCCAACATTTGGGCTTCCAGCATGAAACAAACGACTGTGGACACATTTGGAATATACAAAGTCTTGAATGCAGGGCTGTGCATGCTTTTCTGCTGATTACATGCTTGGAACTGGAGAAGAGAGCTAAAGGCATAAAATTAGGCAGAAAGTAAGAGCGTGGAGGTTGGTTTTGCTTATGCCATCAGGCTTCCAAAGCACCCAAAGCAATGACTTGGAAATTAAGGGGTTAATTCATTAAGGAAAGGTCGAGCTGCAATAATGGAGTTCAAGTGGAATAGTTAATACCACAAAGAAAGTCCTCATTTTGCACGAAAGCAATAGCTTCTAAATAGGTGGGCTTTAGTCTCTGATATTTTCAAGAGAGAATTTCAGCATTGCTTATTAGAGAATAGGGCGAGAGAGAAGGGTTAAATAGCAGAGACTTCTTCTTGTGGTTTGCTGTTTTGCTTGTTTGGTTCATCAGAGCTCAGCCTAGGAAGTTCCCCACACATGCCTCTTCCAGGGTAAGTCAGCTGCTGGGTCTCAGCTGAATCCTTCGAATTGAATATGATGGTTTCAGCTTTTGATACTTTTCTGGGAGAGTTCATCCTCAAAGGCCTGCTGCTCCATCACTATCTTCATCCTGTGTTGGCACAGCTGATTCTTTCTGAGTCATCAACCTTGGGTTTGTCCCTTACTGAATGTCTCAGAGGATTCTTTTCAGATGATTTATCAATAACCCTGATCATTCGGGGTTTCTTCTGGCTGCCTTTGTCATCTGGGAATAGGCATATTCTTCCTTCAACTTCATTAAGACTGACTGGAGCAGCTTGCAGTGCCACTGGATATGTCTTTCCGTTTTGAGAGGTCCATTGACAGACAGCTTCTCTTCCTCTGTAGTTCTGCCAAGTAGTTGAGCATCTCCATTAACACGAAGACTCCAGCACAGTTTAATTTGTCTTTATTTTGTAATGCTTTTATAAAGGACATCTAAACACCTAGCTTGGGAGGTTTCCAGGGAGGAAAATGAGAAGCTGTTTTGAAGATCACTGAAAAGTCAGAGTTGTTTCTTGCTGTAATAAAAGCTTATAAAACCTGCTTTTTCTGGCAGATGCAGTTACTGTAAATTACATAAGGGAAGTTGATGAGGTTAGATTTTGCTGTAGGTTGATTGAACTTAAATAGGACACAGTGAAAGAACAAAAGCGTTGCCACAATTTCTTTCTCTCTGTTAGACTGACTAATCTACTTCACCCCGTTGACTCAAATGGGGGAGATGCTGGATTGTTTAGTGAGGTTCTATGGGAGGCCCTATGAACTAAAGTGATTTTGCCCCCATATTCCTTGCTCTAATAAAAACTCCTCAGTCCCTACCTCAGCTTTATCCACCTGGTTTGCTCCAAAAGTTTCACAGAAAAGCTGGAAAATCCTGTGACCAGAGCTGAATTGGAGGTTTCTTTATAAACCTCACTGAATGAGCTTGGAGAAGTCAGTTGGTCCCATCCTTTGAAGGTATCTGAAGTCCTTACTTCCATTGGTTTCCTTGAGTTAAGTGTCTAAATGCCTTTGAAATGCCAAGCCTGATGGTGGAGTTTGGCTTGTTGATGTTCCTGCCCATGGCAGGAGGGTTGGAACTGGATGATCTTAAGGTCCTTTCCAACCCAAACCATTCTGTCATTCTATGAAGTTGACCTAATCGCTGCCATTGCAGGCAGTGATGGTTAATGATCACATCACCATGCTTAGCTAACTAAAATCTGACTCTCCAAACCAGAATTAGCTTTCAAGTGTCTCTTCATCTTCACAGCACCTCTGAATACATTAGAGAAGGTGGGAGCCCAGATTATCTGGGCTACGTAGTCCTCTAACACCAAAGTTAGTAAGGAGAAAGATGCTAAATAACAGGCAGGTGCCAAGGTTTAAAGAGAGTTAGGAGAGATGCTGGTTTTTAAATGTACTGTGGACTTAAATTGTTTCATCAAATTGTAGCCACTGATACCTTTTCATTTTGTACTTTTAATACCTCTTAAGGGATATTAGATACACCTGTATATTCTCTTTACGTTACTGAAGAGCAGCCTTTCTCCACGTTGGTTCCTTCATGATGTTGGTAACCAAAAACCACAAAATCCTCCCACCCTTTCACCATGGAGTTGTGTTGACCGATTCCTTCATCATGTAAAGAATGAAGGTGCTTGCATGTCCTTGCATAATTCATGACATTTGCATTTGGTTTGACCTTGGATCTCTTGGGAGGTCCTACAAAGGCAGCTTTCTTCTGGAGCCACGTTTGTCTCCTGCTGTGAATTAGCTCTATGCATGCCACTATGGGAAAGATTGAAGACTTGGATGATTTCTCTGTGGTCCCTTTAACTCAGGTTCAGAAGTTTGTGTCTAATGAGTTTTCAGGTGTTTGTTGATGGATCCAGGATAGTTTGTAACTCTACAGCCAATAAGGCTGGCTTTGCAACAGGCAGTTTCCTCCTGTATCGGTGAGCTCCTGATTAATACGATGTCAGTTTGAGGTATCACCTTTATGACTGAAGAAAACACAGCAGCAGTGAACCTAGATGATTTTATTTTTGCATTGTCTATTCAATACTATTTTAGTTAGTTGTAATTTGGGAAAAGTCAGCTTGTCTGCAAGCACAGTTCTGCTTGTCTTTATGATTTAATAGTTAATTCTGTGGGGATCCCTACGGAATAAGGAATTAAGCACCCACATCTGTATGTAAATGACTCCTTATGACTGGCACTGTAATGCTGATAGCCTCAGGAAGTCAGGGTTTTGTATATTTTGCAGCTTTGCTTTTTGCTAAGCTCAGAAACCTGTTTCTTCCTTGTGCTGAGGGTGATAGGTGTTGTGCTGTGGTTTTAAGGAAGACAGCTGGAATCAATGTATATAGCTCTGGTGTGGAGATGCAGGGATGCTGGTTTTGGGTACCAAGAGTTGGCAGCATGCTGTTTGTGCAGGCTCTTGGCTCCTGTCTGTTCTAGCGCCTGAGCCCCTGCCTGCAGTATGTTTTCTTGCTTTCTATTAAGAATTTATAATCTTCAATAAACACTAAGATATTCCATCTATCTCACTTCAGTATTTACTTAATCCTTAATCACTGTAGTGTCTGGGTACTCGAATCTTTAGGCTGTGTAACCTTTTATGCAGCCCTGAGACTTTACAACAGGTAAATTTTGGGATACAGGTGGGACCTAGAGGCCAGAAGACAAGCAGTGACTTGTCAGATGTCCCAGAGCTTTCCACAGCACAGATTACTACCTCTAGTGTCCAAGACTTAGCCCAAGCCAGCAGGTTATCCTTCCTCTGCAAATTCATTCTGGAACATCCATTTCCAAGGTACTGTGTTTTCCATAGTGTGGAACAGAGCACAAAATATGCAGCTGAGGGACGTGTTACAATACTTCTTTGGAAGTATTAATAATAAATTCTTTCAGTAACTAGTTGAAACAGCCCCTAAAGTACTTTTCCCACCCCTTTAAATGTGTGTGTGTACGGAGAGGGTACAGCATAAGTTGTTCACAGAAGCAGCCTGTTCTGCTTGTGTTTCAGATTCTTTTCATGCACCACTTTTCTCTTCAAGTTCCTGAATATCAACTTGTTTGTGGAATTGTGCATATCCTGAAGTTACATTTCTAGTGTGTCTAAACTTGCACCTTTCCTAATGAAAGCATCCCAAAGAAAGCTTCCTTTAGAGACCTGGCCTGTTGTTGATGTAAAAGCAAATGAGGCACAGCCAAGTTTAGAATATAGCAACTGGTGCTATAATGCTTGGTGCTTATGTCCCAAGAAGATAACTTTCCCTTGGATTTTTGGCTCATAGCATTTTTTCCTTTATGTTATCAGATAACATATTGTAATCTTAACTTCCATGATAGTAAGATAGTGTAGAGACTGCCTGCATGGGTCTCTTGAGGGGAGGGTGCGCAGCGGGCAGGGCTGCACTCGGTGCTCCCTGGTGCGGGTCCTCCTGCAGCAGGGGCTGAGCTGCGGGATGCTGGCAATGGGCTGAAAGGGGTCAGGGGAGCTGAGAGGAAGCAGCAGTGCTGCCTCAGGACCAGACTGTGCAGGGACCTCAAGTGTCTATCCTAGCACATACTGGAAAGAAGGAGGGCATTAACCCAGGAAGCTGGGAACTAGTATCAAAAAAAACCAACAAAGAAAGGAGGAAGAGGACAGTTGAAAGCAAGGGGCTTCCTCCTAAATCTGTTGTCCCCACCCAGAGCCGCTTTGCTGTCCTTCAGGGGGCTGAGGAGGAACCACACTCCCATCAGGAACAACCTGCTGATGCTCTGGTAAAGAAGATCATTTCTGGTGTTGCCAGGAAGAAGTGGTGGGTCATAGTAATAGGGGACTCTACTTTGAAAGGCACAGAGGCGCCCATCTGTCGGCCTGATCCGGTCTCAAGGGAGGTGTGTTGCCTTCCGGGGGCTCGGATCAGGGGTGTTGCAGAGAGGCTGCCTGCTCTAGTCGGTCCCACTGGCTATTAACAACTTCTAGTGATCCATGTGGGTGCTATTGATATAGATAGCAGTAGCCTGGAGAACATAAAGAAGGACTACAGAGCCCTTGGAAAGGTCATTAGCGGCTCTGGAGCTCAGATTGTCTTTTCCTCAATTCTCCAGGATATAGGGGAGGACCTTAAAAAGGCTAGGAGGATTGGCCAGGTAAATAAATGTGGTAATAATGACAATGGTGCCATAGTCAGGGGGTTGAGTATTTAGAACATGAAACTCGACTTGGGAGGCCAGGTCTACTGGAGACTGATAGAGCTGGTCTGACAAAGAAGGGGAAGAGCTGTTTCGGCTGGAAGCTTGCCAGGCTGGTCAAGAAAGCTTTAAACTAGATGTGTTGGGTGAGAGAGGTTGACAGAGCCTTGGGTGGCATGGTTTAGTGTGAGGTGTCCCTGCCCATGGCATGGGGGTTGGAACTGAATGAGCTTAAGGTCCTTTCCAACCCTAACTCTTCTGTGTTTCTATATATACATACATAAAGAATGATTCCAGATTGGAGTTGTTCCACAGATAGAGCTAGTTGGGACGCTGCAGCTGGTGGTCACAGGAGACTTAAGCTACGGCAGTGACAATGTGGCAACCCAAGGGGGGACATCTGCCAGGTGCCCATGGCTGCTGGTGTTGAGGAATTAAGCACCATGATTTGTCAGGACAGAGCTGGTACCCAGCCGCCTAAGTATTTTAGATACAAATGCAATGAATTGCCAGTTTTTCCTGGTATGATTTCCAAAACTGTATGTATCTACTCTATGAAGCTTTGGGTATTTTACTATTTGCTTAGAAAGGTGTGAATTGCTATGAGGATGACATGACCTTACCGATTTTCTTTGTGGCTTTCTGCCTTTTCCTGTAGTTACAGCAAGTACTTAGGTTGGGTCCTGGACTGTTCGCAGAACAGAGTCCAACATAGTTAATGGGGAAAGCTTTAAACAACCCCAACCCCACCATTCCTTCCATTTTTCTGGCATATTTTTCAGCTATCATAATAATATGGGAAAGATAAAAATGAGGAGAACGCATCTCATGTTTAGGGGGTGCCTCACACTGGAAATGATGCAAAAGGAGATGGGCTTCAGGGCAGTAGTGTTTGCTTTTGTCTTATTTCTTGTTTGCTTGCTTCTCCCCTGTACATCCATCCACATGTTGTTTAGGGCTGTGCAGGCATGGAGCAAGCATAGGATCACCATGGGACAGCTAATGGGACATGGGACCTGACGTGTTCCTCCTCTCCTTTTGAACCACTGCTTAGATTCCTGTTGCAGAAAGAGTAGCTGTTCTTTATTCTCGGGTACGTAATGTACTTGGGGCTATCTAGCATCAGTATACATTATTCAAACTCTATATAATAGCAAGCAACCAGCACATACGTAATCATAAGATCAAAGAGATTTGGAAAAGAGCAGAAAATGAGGTGCTTCCTCATTAAATCTGGAGATAATGCAGAAGTTGAAATAAACTTTCTGCAGCCAGGGGATCCCAACTGCTCTGATAGTGCTGGGCTTCAAAGTGCTTGCAGGGCTTGTGTTCTGCACGCCCCTTTCATTCCTATGTGCCTTCCCTGCGGGCTATAATCTCTGAGAGAAGGGGACAGTGTGACCCAGAAACAAGGCAGCTGTGGCCTTGGGAAAGCTGGGAGAACATTGTGAGCTCTGCAGCCAAGTAGGTGTGAGTCTTGGCAAGTTAATTCTCCTCTTTGTTCTGCAGTGCTTTGCCCAACTAGGCAGAGTGGGCAGGACCAGTTACTGGCACAGTGTATGTATGTATAGTGCCTAGTACAGCACATCCCGAGTTACAAAAGGCCTCAGTGTCAGAGGTAATGTGTGTTGTAAGCTGTGCAAAACACACTGGATGCTGGAAATCCTCAGGAAAAGCAGACTCAAACTGTGTCAGCGCACCAGATTTCTTCATCAAGCAATGGAAATTGGATGTCTCATTTGGTGAGATCATAGAATCATGGAATCCCAGACTGGTTTGGGTTGGAAAAGACCTTAAGCTCATCCAGTTCCACCCCCTGCCTTGGGCAGGGACACCTCACACCGGACCAGGTTGCTCCAAGCCCCATACAACCCAGCCTTGAACACTGCCAGGGATGGGGCAGCCACAGCTTCTCTGGGCACCCTGTGCCAGCGCCTCAGCACCCTCACAGGGAAGAACTTCTGCCTTATTGCAACCTGAACTTCCCCTGTTTCAGATTGGCCCCACCACCCCTTGTCCTATCACTGCAGTCCCTGATGAAGAGTCCTCCAGCATCCAGGATCCTAGCTGTTGGCTAGCTAGTAGGTAACACTTGCTATACAGCACTAGTCAGTTTGCATCAAGGTGGCAGTGCGGGCTTACTTGAGCTCCTCTGTTTTCCTGGGCATGCAGCAGTGTGCTATGGAATCTTTGTTAGATCTGTATTCTGTTTCTTATTACTATTTCAGATATCTGAATAACAGCAATGTGCAACATGCCATGGAGGGGTGAAGTCTGATGGTAGACTTTGAGAGGATAACCCAGCACAGTGTGCTTGGTCCGGAGTCCAGCAGGATGTCACCCTCAACATCAAAGGATGCTGAGCCTGGATGCCATGGCAGCATAGCCAAGGAGCTTGGCCACAAGCATAGGGTTTTTGCTTGGGCCACCACAGCAGTAGCTCTGTCAGGGCTGTCTGCTTTAGGCTGCCTTAGTGCTCAGTGAGCCTCTTGCTTTGGGATTTAGACAGTTTAAGCTGTTAGCCCGCAACCCAGGTTAGGCATCCCTTTTTGTAGGGGAGAGACTGTGCCATGGCTCTTGCTGAGGAAAACCAGCTCATGTCTGACACCGTTACCCCTTAGCTCTAGTCAGATGAAGCAGCGAACACACAAAGGCCACTTAAGCGACTTTTACAACCCAGTGTTTCATCACCCAAGCAGGCCAAGGCTCCAGGACAGTTGCTGAGCAGTGGCAGGTCTCTTGGAGAGCACAGAGCATCTTTGCATGCCAAAAGCAGAAGCTCTTGGTCAGTAGTCTCAGATTTACTCCTCCTTCTGCCTGCTCCAGAACCTGTTTGGCATTGGGGGATTGGAGGAGTCAGGAGCAGCTCTGTCCCTGCTTCTTTGCCTTCCCTGCTTTGGACCAGTTTGGGGAGTTTTCCTCTCTTTCTATAATTGCTCTTTCTTATGAATACCTCTTGTAAGTACTTGAAGGCAAGAGTGGAGGCCGACTTTGGTTTGAAGGTTGAGCTACAGCCTACACTTGTATGTGTTGGGCTGTGAAAACACGGCAGAAACTGGTTCAGGATGTGTCACAGCCTAAATAAATTCTGTACTAAGCTCCCCGTATTGAGAAGTCTTCAAAGGTAGCAGAATGTGCGTTATTTAATACTATGAAATGAATATTGTATGGGATAGTCGGCAGTGTCAAACAGGCCTTTCTGCCCTGACTAGCATGTGACGTGGCTTTGTTGAATCACAGAATCAACAATGAAAGTATATTGACAATCAAGGTAATTAAACTTCCATTGCCAAACTGAACTTCTGATCAGTGCTCCTGGAATGGCAAAGGTTTCGGGTGGTTAACTGCAGTGAAGAGAGGCAATGGGGCAACTAAACAGAGGTTGTAAAGGATGTGCAACGTTCTCTGTCATTCAGGATTGTCATCCTGTTCTCTCAGGTAAGGATTTTAGCTGAGTGTTCTTCATGGGCTTTTTGATTCCCCAACAGAATGGAATTGTAGTTAAGCAATATTAAACGTTGCATATTATGTAAGTAATAGACCAGCACTGTTGAATATACATCATTATATTTCCATAGCTTGATTTATCCCTGAGTTCAGGATGTTAATAACTTCTGAATAATTAAGTATTTTGGGATATTTCTGTTGAAAGAAGCAGAAGGTTTGTTAATGGCAAATGGAGAAATCAAAGTGCAGACCTAGAGAAGTCCTTGGCTTCCTTATTTAAGCTGATTTTATTCTCGTATTATCTAGGCATTATCTTGTCTCTGGTTTCCCTTCTCTGGAGCGGTCAGTACTGTTAGTAGGTGTTCTGTGAATATTCAAACGAAGATCTCCCAAGCTGAGCATGTTACATTAATTTAGGAAAAAAAGATTAATTACACCCAGAAATATGGATCTAATCCTATGGAAAAGTCCATATGACATCACTCAGAGCTGTGGTCAATGGCTCAGTGTCCAGCTGGAGACCAGTAATGAGTGGTTTCCCTCGGTTGTCACTTTTGGGACCAGTCATGTTCAGCACCACATGGACAGTGGGGTTGGTGCTTGCTGAGCAAGTTTGCCAGTGACACCAAGCTGTGTGGACTGGTTGGTACGCTGGAGGAAAGGGATGGGATCCAGAAAGACCTGGACAGGCTGGAACACTGTGTGCAGTTTTGGTGTTCTCGGCATAAGAAGGGCATGGAGCTGTTGGAACAAGTCCAGAGGAGGCCATGAGGATGCTCAGAGGCTGGAGCACCCCCCATACAAAGACAGGCTGAGAACATTGGGGCTGTTCAGCCTGGAGAAGAGAAGCTGCGTGGAGACCTCAGAGCAGC
>JANRGW010039536.1:0-18259 GCA_024733675.1 Psilopsiagon aymara | reverse complement strand
GGTGGCATGGTTTAGTGTGAGGTGTCCCTGCCCATGGCAGGGGGTCTGGAACTAGATTATCTTCAGGTCCTTTCCAACCCTAACTATTCTATGATTCTATGATTGCACCACTGAAACTGTGATACCCAAATTATATTATCATTCTGAAAGATTGTAAAAGTTTAAATTACAGGACTTTCCTAAAAGTCAAGTCAGGTATAAGCTTCCAGAGCAAGAATAAAAAAACCCCAAACAAATCCAAACCTGAGGATGTATAAGGGTTTTAACATCAGCCACTGATACTTTGAAAACATAATAAATAGTTCACCTCACCACAAACATTTTTCTAGTCTGGCTATAAATCAGCATGCTCTTTTCTGTTAGGTGACCTAATTATTGTAAGAATTTAGGAAAGCCAGATGGGTCAAAATAAGACCAGGTGGTCTCAAGCCTGCCAATTTACCAAGTTTATGTTTCCATTTTATTTGAATAAAATATGTCCATCATTCTTTTTCAGAGGTGCACTAAGCTGCTGTGGTTGTTTGTCATAATTTGTATAAAAGCCAGCCAGGTTACCTGTCAGTTTGCAGCTACTGAGGATAACAGGCATTACTTGAAGCACCACAGATACTGATCAACAAGAAAATTGGATTTTATTATTTTACCTTTTTTAACATGTTTCTTTCCTTTTCATCTTGCACACCATTATATTACTTTGGAAATGGATTTTTTCCACACTTCTCACACACAGGCAGTACCTTCAGCTCATTAGACCACAAGATTCTGACAATTAGCTTTCTCCAGGGCATCAGCAGTCAGGCTCTCTCACTACCCCATCCAGGATTAAATAGAAAGAGCCTGTCCATGAATTGTCCATGTAAAGCTGATTACCAGGTTTACAAGTGCAACCTTTCCATTTCAACCATGGTTTATGGCAATGTGCTTTTAAGCATGTAATAAATGTGCTTATGTGTAGAGATTGTAACCATTTCATTTCAAGAACAACTGGAATCTGTGAAAACGAGTCACAAACACAATCCTCTCTCATACAGACTTTGCTTATTTTCCTTGCTTAGCTTTTTTTTCTGTACATAATAGTGGATAGTCTTAATTCTCCTTCTGAGATAGAAATATGATCATTGCTGAAGTCTTTTCAAAAAATAAAGACACTGAGTTATGCAGAGTTATGATAGCCACAGTACCACATGTGGGAGGCTGTTTCATTTTCCACACACAGCAGCAAGAATATTTACTTTCCTTTTAAGGCATAATTCATGGTTTATATTTAACATTGCCATGGTGATCCTAGGACACTGCCTTACTAGCTGGAAACCAATCTTGCCAAGCGGGTAAATATTGCAATTCAAAAATACCAGTTTCCACTCAATAATATAAAATTATTATACCAAAAAACCCCCAAAGTCATCACTGTCCATATTTGCTGTAAAAACTCTGCGGATTTTTCATGCAGGGAGCTCTCCTAGATACATGGGATAGTATGGCTTCCCAGTCCCTTTACTCCCTATTGCAAGTTTTACTTTATTCCAAAAAAAACCTGCCATTCAGTGTTTCAGTGAGATGAAGGGTATTAGTATCCAAACCAATGAGAGAAGGGACAAGACAATGAAAGAATGCTTTGAATGAAATAAACAGGAGGTACACTCTCTCTCACACAAATTTTCACAGCTAGACACACAAAACAAAATATGTACAAAGGTAGGTAGGATCTACATAATTCATGTGATTTCTGTGTAATACACAGGAAGAACTTTACACTTAACAGAGAATGTCCCACCTGAACCAGTCAATGAGAAAAGAAGATGACGGCAGCATGGATTAAACTTCCAGTCTACAGGGAGAGATCACCCCTCATGGCCATGCCTGAACCATTTCGGCCATACATTACTGTTCGAGTACCCCTAAGCACTGAGTTCGGAGTCCATCACCCAAAATGTTGGCAGGGAACACAGATCCTGCAGCCTGCCCAGCACTCCATGCTATCATACCTGTCTTCTTAGCGCTGTTCAAACTACAACAGTTGTGTGTTCACCAGTGACCAAGAGCATAAGTCTGCTGCAATCACTGCCAGCAAGAGTCCCAGCTACACTATACAGACTCACATACAGACTATATAGAGACTCACCCCTGAAGCAGCATGCATGCCATCATGAGCAAGCCATTAGTTTTCAGCCAGATCTACCCTTTAAGCTCCTCCTCCACACTATCTTCGTTCAACCAACAGTGGCAGCAAAAAGCACAAGCAGGAATGCCCAGGGGCTGTTGAAGGGGGAAGGTGAGAAGGCAGGATACTGGACTTGTCTTAAAGCTAAATTAAAAAAAAAAAAAAGAAAACTTGAAACAAAATCGTTAAAGATAAAAGCCTTTTTAAAAATAACCCCCACCACAATAAATTCTACCTCCAGAACAAAAGCTTATGACAATTCTTCCTTGCAAAAATACAGGTGTATGAAAATGCGTCAGCATCAACTTCTTGTCCAAACCAATACCCTACCCTATCCTACAATTTTTACCATTGAAGCTGCTGTCTTTGTTTAACTTTTAAACCACATATTTTCAGTTAGAAAGAGAAGAGAAACAAATGAGAGTTGACGGGTGACCACCTAAAAGGGCAGACAATTGCTTTCCAGTGACTGTTGCAGCATGTGGCCCTCTTTATCTTCTTCCTCTGTTTCCTCTGGAGTCCGGCCTTGGATGCATGTGTGGCCAGAGAGGCAAACTTCTGCAGCACTGAGGCCCTGAAACAAGTTAGGCAATGGGTAGCTTTCCCCCTCATCATGCCTGCACTCAGGTATTGACGGAATTTGCTAGACTGGGCACAAATATTTTCCACATCTAGAGAAATGAATGTAGTATTTTCATGGGAATATGCACAATCAATCACCTATATCTCAAGAGTCATTGGCAGCATTGGAAGTCATAGACATAAAAATCAATCGACAAGTAGATGTCCATGTTTTGAAATTCCATATTTAGAATTTAGATGCTGGATGAGCTTACAGTTACTTAAGAGATTTTGTAGCTCTAAACCTTAGTATGCTTAAAAATATTCTTCATGAACGAGTGAAAAGAAGTCTCACTTTAGCCATGCAGCTTTCTTCTGTTACTTTGTAAGCTTCTGAATGTGTTCACTGCATGAGGACATTACCAGGGTAAAAGTCCTTCAAAGGAGTATCTAAGTTACATGCAAGGGGTGTTGTTGATTCCTTGCGTATTGCTTTATTCTCTTGAATCAGTACTAAACCAAAGTCATGTTATGAAATTGGATGCATGGTGAAGCTTTAAGTGCTTCATGTAAGCTGCAAAACAGTTTACATGGTCATTTCTCACTGTATTTCCAACAGTGCTATTTGGGCAAGTGGTGGGAGAATGTGTGCACTGGTTAAATTTCAGCTTAGTTTATTACCCACTTCTGTCAGAGTCTCCCTCGAGTTTTAATTAAATGAAGTATGATTTACCAATTCTATTGTAAATAGTTTTTACAGTGTGGTTAAAACCGTTCCTGTGCGTCTCTTCAGAAAGGCTCTTTTTTCACTAGTGGGGGTTAAATGATCCCTGATTACTATTTAATTTTTTATAGTGTTCAGTCATGTGTGGTTCTAAGGCTCTGGGTATGCACAGTGCTACAGGGTTGCTAATTATGAATATTTTTTATTGATTGAAGTTATAATAGTATCACTTCCTTTATTTTCTAACTGCATTACAGAACATGTGGCAGGACAGTTTTATGTGCAAACAGAGTCTGGCCCTGAGTGCATTTTCAGGCACAATTTCACTCCTTGCTGTGCCAGTCTGCATTGTTGAAGGACAACGTATGTGTACCACAGTCTCCTAGGGATCTCAGTTTAGAGACCACGTTAACCTAATGCTAACTAAACATGAGAAAGCTCTTTGGGTTCTTTAAAGCAACTTGGGAGTAACCTCCATGAGCTGCCCTCCCATACAAAATTTAAACATAAGATTTTCTTCACAAATCCAGCTTGTTTTTACAGCTTGCAGGCAAACTTTAGCTGCTTGTGCTGCAGTTTGGAAAGTTTACGTTTCATATATGCAGCTGACAATCGAGGATTTCACATCTTCTAATCTTGGGAAACATCTGACATACTCTGCAGGTTGCAGAGAAGAAGAGGAAATTCAGCTTCCTGGCATTTTCTATGAATTTCAATTTTTCATTTAAAGAAAGATAGGAAACTGTAAAGGTTAAATGTTTTGTGGTAGCTTTTTTTGCTTTCTATTGCTGTTCTTAAACCAAGTAACTATAAACATGACCAGGGTGTAGAATGTAACAAAGACATTATTGACAGCCACATCCTCCACATCCTCTCAATGTATTTACCCTAATGGACACCAAACAGTAAAATGTAATGCAGTGGTTAGAGAAATACTTTAAACACAAATTAAATAAGCAGTCAAACAATGCACAATCTCTGATCAGTACTTCAGAACATTTTTAAGTTTGGCCATTTCAGAAGTGACTAAAAAGTAAAACTTATGTGAAGTCTGGAGAAAGACAATGGTTGAACATCCATTAATGAAGCTTTGTATCTGTTCAAAAGTTTTACCAGTTTGATCTGTGGTCACAATCACAGAACCACCAGAACAAAGTAATAACCTGTATTTTGATAATTATTACCTGCTGGCTTTCATGACCTTTTCAGTCATAATGATACCAAGGAGAGAAACTTTTTGGCTGCCAAGCATTTATAGAAGTTCTAGCAACCTAGTTTTCTGGGCAGGATAATCATGCTCATGTTTGATGCTTAAAATATACCATCAATCCTTAACCCCCTATTAGTTACCAAAATGTAGAAAATCCAGACTTTTTTTTTTTTTTTTTTTTAAACACTTTAATCCATGTAATATTAGCTTTCCCTGTTCTTGACATAAGAAAGATTTGGTGTTAGGGCTTTTATATATGTACATACACACACAAATATATGTATGCAATTTCTCTCATTTATAAAGAAAGCCTGAGAAGGACTCTAAACAGAGTAGGATTAAGATGCATTTTTCCCTCATTTACCACAATCTACAGATCTTTTAGCAAGCTTCCTATCAATAATAAATGCAGTTCAAACTCCAGCGCATTTCAGATATAATCTTAGTAAGCAGTTTTGCTCCTGGAGACTGGTCTTATAACTGGTGTCTTTACATGATAAGGTTCTTGCAGCAACGCACATACCAAATACTATTACTGTGTTGGTACAGAAATCCCCCCTAGGAAAACCTGACGTATTTTATGACATTTTGGTGCACAGCACTACCAGAAAAATCCACTGCAATCTATTTTTGCTAGAAAGCCCCCTCTGCAAACAATGGCTCTTTAAATCATTGAGACTATCCATGTGACATAGGCCAGTGGGCATAAACTTATTTAAGGATTATAAATTTAAAACAGAATTTTAAATCCCTAGTGGATGATGTGACTGTGAAAATGGAGCTTATCAGGCTGCCCTGCAAGTCTGTAGGCAGCACAAACCAGTCAGTGCCCAAAGGTCTAATATTTCCTCTTCTAGAAATCAGAAGCAGTATCTACCTGCATTTATTTATGAAGGAGGAATCTGTACCACTTGAAGAGGAGTTTCATTCTCAGCTGCTGATTTAGCAACTAATAATAGCAATAGCAGCATTTTATCCATGCCAATAGAAAAATGAAATAATTTCTAATTTCAATAGCTATGGTCAAATTACCATCTTCTACACATTCAACATAACTGCCAGCCCCCACACATCCCTCATGCCCAGGCTGGAACCAGTGATTCCCTAAGAGGGCATGTGTTTTGTCTCTGTTGCTCTGCCTGAATCTCCATCTCCCATTCCACTCCTGAGCAGTCAGCAGCAGGGAGATGCAGCTGGGCACATAAGCCCTTGCCACCCCATATAGTCACCCAACAAAAAAGGCTTTGAGTGTGTGGGAATTCAGGAATCCAGTAGAGCTTATGGTAACACATGAAAAAGAATGGGGCAAGAGAGTTTTTGAGGAATGTGTTAACTAGACTTAGCTGAAGAGGTAGCAATTGGGAATTTCAGTCATGGGCAATGTTACTGGGACACCACACACTTTGTAAACACCAGAGTACAACCATGGGCCATGCAGAATTAGTACATGGGTAAGACTGACTTAAGTGTAGCAAAGTCAGCCAGCTGACAGGGAGGGAGAATGAGATGGTGGTGAGGGAATTTGTCAGTAGGACCAAACCTGAATACTGATGAAGAAGGAAACTGAAAAAGAGTGGGCTGAAGTGAGACAGAAACAAGCTAGCTAAGGAGAAAGCCATGCCTTTGTGAACTGCAGCAGCAGTTCAGTTTGTGAACTCCTGTCAGCAGCAGCTGGAGACACCGTTACAAATACAGCTACGAGGGAAGTTCCAGGTCCACCCAGGAAGCATCAGTAGGGATCAACACTCAAATGACAACTGAATGCTGCAGGCTGAGCTTAAGCGAAACTTGCACCCTTGAGGTGGGGGAAGGGGGAGGAAGTAGGTGGATTCAGGTGAGGCTGATTGGGGTGATTAAGGCTGTTAGTGGGAAGGAAGGAGGAAAACATGGAAGAGGTTTTCAAATATTTAAGAAATGAGCTGTGGTCATTACATCAGTATAGAATGGTTTGGGTTGGAAGGGACCTTAGAGGTCATTCAGTTCCAACCCCCTACCATGCATAAGGACACCTTCCACTAGACCAAGCTGCTCCAAGCCCCATCCAACCTGGCCTTAAGCACTGCCAGGGATGGGGCAGCCACAGCTTCTCTGTGCAACCTGTGCCAGTGTCTCATCACCCTCGTGGTGAAGAATTTCTTCCTAATACCTCCCTTCTCACCACCCTCACATGGAAGAACTTCCCAACATCTTATATAAAACTCTCCTCTATCAGTTTAAAGCTGTTGCTCCTTGTCCTACAACTACATGTCCTTGTAAAAGGCCCCTCTCCAGGTTTCTTGTAAGCCCCTTTAGTTACTGGAAGCTGCTTTAAGGTCTCCCTGCAGCCTTCTCTTCTCCAGGCTGAACAAGCCCAGCTCTCTCAGCCCATCATGGTATGACTTGTTCCTTTCAGTAATAAGCTGAGGTGTTGTGGGCATTCAAAGGGACCTTTGAATTCATAAGACCAGAGCCTCCACAGTTAGAGGATCTTGTACCAATGCTGACAAGCCAGTTACCTTTAAGCCAGTTACATTTAAGCCAGTTACATTTAAGCCATATTGACAAAATGACATTTTGATAGTTTCATCTGCCAATACAGATACCTTGTTAGAGATCTGACGTCCTAGTATTTCAAACCAGCATAGCTATACTCATGAACTCCTGAAACGTGAACAATTTGAAAGTCTCACCATTATTCAGGTGTCGACAAATATCTGCACTGTGAAACCAATTATGACATTAAAGTTTCCTTACACACACAGAGCAAACCAATAAAGCTTATGCACATAAGAAAATTCTGGGTTTTTTAGCTGTCATTAAATGGAATTTTTCTGTAACTACCATTAAAAAATATTCTATAGAGTACTTTACAAGTGCAATTCTCCAGAATAAAAGTATGTGCCAGTTTTTATGCCTATGTTCACTTGGATTATTTAAGTAGTTTATCAAATTTCTGGTAAAAAATACACCTCATAAAAATACGCATCTACAGCTCTGATGAAAGCCCAAAATGACAGGTTTTGTGTCCATTCTCAATAACTTAACACTATCCTGAAATGAGCATGAGTCCAAAACCCACCCGTGTTTCTCAATACTAAAATCAGTTTGTTTACTATTACAGAAATCTGGGTATGCCAGGACAACCAAAAATGTTTGTTTTTTTTTTAAAGAAAAGGCACCTAGAGACCACATTGACTTTCATCTGAGAAATATTGGTTAGGTCACCCCTCAAGTGGTGACAGCACCGTGGTTTATATTACTGTTTTCATTGAGCTACCTTCAGACCAGGGAGGAGCCCCACTGAGAAAGGATGTGACTCACCAAAAGCCAATTTACCTGCAGGATCGCTCTTGGCTAGGAAGTTCAAATACGTGGTAAGCACATTTACAACACAGGCAACATATAATTAGCTGCTTTCCTGAGAGATGCAACATCCCTTTTATTTCTGTGTCACTTACAAGGATAAAGCAGTCAATTGCAATTTTTTATTTACATGGATTGAGAATTCAGCTTTAAGTCAGAAAAGCTGATTTTATGCTGTCTTCCAAGCATACACTCTTACTTCAACCGGCTTTGCAGTTCAACAACAGCAGAACAAATTTTACCTTTTTTGGCTTGTTTTTTTTTTTTTTTTAGAGATAACATCGGAAGTACCATAACTGAATTCCACAATTTGTTTACTTGGGAAAACACCTGTAAACCAAAGGAAAACCCTAGCCTGAGCCTGCAATAATCCATCGATTAAATTTGAGAATGACTTTACAGACCAAAGCATCAAAATAAATATGACATTTTAGGTTTCATGGGAGCTGACAACTCTTTATTACAAGAATGAAACATTGCAACAATGTGTTGGATCATTTATTGAAACTAATGTTTGCATAACTTTTCAGTGGTTTGAATTTGTAACATTTCAGACTTAAAAGAAATAATAAGAGAAAGTAATACCCTCCTTTTGTCTTGGTCTTTTTTTTAACACGCCTGTGTGGCAAGAATGGTGGAAGTTTGATAAGGGTGGTACCATCTATATACACTTAGGAAAACATGCTTGCTGTGGGCGTACAAAAATAAAATTTATTTGTTAAATTACACATAAATATAAGGTACAAATGTATTTTTAAAATACAGATAAAGATAATCACACTTGCATTGTGTACATATGAAAATACAGTATTTTAATATTCAACATACACAGACACATTTATGATAAATGCAACTAGTTGGCAATGCCAGTTCTTTTCAGTCTGTTTTTTTTTTTGTTCTTTTTGTTGGTTTGTTTTTTTCTCTCCTGTTTTTCCATAAATATGGAAAAATAGGCTTTTGAAACAATTAGTTCTGCCGGACATCTTGCAGCAGCTTGTTAATTTCTGCCACCAGCTCACTGGCATCCATGAGTTCGTGTTTCCCATCACTGAGGTGGTTGAGCATGTTGTCGAAATCATCTTCTTCATAATTCTCTGGGATCTCCTCCATGGCTGGCAGCCATTTGGATGAAGGCTGCGCGCCCGAGTGAGTCCCCAGAGTGGGCCCGTTGTTGGCAGGATTCTGGAAATGTGTGCTGGCCGCCCAGGCTGCCACCCCCTGTGGATAATTCACAGTCTTGGCTGGCAAATGTCCCTTCCTCCGCTCCAGCGAGCTGGAGCGATCCATCTCACTGCACTCTGTGTAGGCATCTAGCGAGGGAGGCAGCAGGCGCTGGAAGACACTGCTCATTTCAGAGAGAAGAGAGGAGGTGCAGTTGTCCCCTGACTCCTCCTCACTCTGGCAGTCTTTACCAAAAGTTGAAAAGCTCTTCTTCTTCTCGCTGGTGTCAGTGGGCTGTGGATCTTCCCCGAGGCCTTGCTGCTGCGGCTGCTGCTGCAGCTGAGGTGATTGGAACTCCTCCCCAGGGATGAACATGTTACTTCTGTAATCGGAGGAGGGAGAGGGCAGTGGGGGCATCCAGCACTGGTCAGAGTGCCCCAGAACACGGCACTCCTCCGTGCACAACCTCATCGCTGCAAGAGAAGAAAGAGAAGAGTGAGCATCCCCCTCCTATTGCAGAGACCACTTAGTTGCAGGGACTAACACAAAGACTGAACTTCTCCAAAGGTGCTCAAATCCAATATTTGGGCTCACTTTCTGTGTGAAGGAGGGTGGCAAATACAAACGGTCTGGAGCTAAATGCACTTCCACTTCTGAATAGTCACAAAAAATGAGAACAAATACAGAACATGTAAGGCAGTCATGCAATCTCTTACCTAGGGCTTTACATCAACATGTAAGTTCCAGGTGAAAAAAAAGCATTTGTGACTTATAGCAACATATTCCCTATTATACATTGCTATTCCATCAAACAAATAATTAAATACATAAATAAAATGAAGGTGCTTCTATCTCCAAACATTTACTTTTTAGTGAAGTCTGCCAGATGCACTTAGAGATGTGTATCAAAGTAATAAAGTGGGGAAAAATGGACAGGGGAAATACAGAAGAAAGAACAACAATGTGCAGAAGGATCTCCCTCTTCATTAACATGCCTCCTTTTGATCTGACAATGTATGTTGAATATGAGGTGATCCACTGCCATATTATCTTTTTAACTGAATGAGTTAATTTTTAATCCAGTATCAAAATGCCTAGGGCTTAACTTGCACCCTTTGTGACTCCAGTGTTTATACTGGAGTTACTCTGAGGCACACTTCCCACTCTGTAAGCTCAGGCTACCGGACCATGCTGGCTCAAGCAGTGGCACAAGGTGGTCATTCAGGCCAGCCAGAAGGACTGAAGAGCAGAAGACAAGAGACACTCTCCTATCTGCTTCCTTTGAGTGATGTCTCTCAGGGAGGAGCAACACAGTGGGACAACTGACTGTAACCCTGGGAGCTATGCTAGTCTGAGTGGGGCACTGCAAGAACCCTCTGCAAACACCTGGAGAGGTCTGGGAAGGGTCCCTGGAAGCAGAGACAGACAAAGAAAGCCCTACTTGCCAGACCCATAAAGAGGGATGTGCCTCTCCAAAGGGAGCTGGCTCTGCAGGATATGAAGCCTTCGCTCAGGCTGGACGCTGCCTGTGTGCATGGCAGTCCTGCTTGAAAAGACCCAGGTGCTGCAAGGGTCACTAACTTGAATTTGAGTCACACACTTCAGAAGGGTGTTTTCAGAAATGCCAGACTCCTTGCATTATGTATATTTTGACTATAAGAAACTTCTACCAGTTAATGGTTAAATTAGCCAAACAGAATAGTTTTTCTTTCTATTTATATACCGAATATCTAAGAAATGTTTGCAGTCATGCCCTGTAAGTTTCCCTAGCTTTCTCATCACATTTCCCATCTGGCTCTGGATCCACTCAGTTTATCAAAAGATATTTTTTGCAACAGTGTAAGCAGAACTGAACATTGTATTTCAGCTTAGGATGTACCAAAGACTGATAAAGTCCCACTGTCATACTGTCAGCATTATTTATCTCTGTGCTTTACACAGCCTACCATATTGTTTCCTTTCCTAATGTCCGTTCAGTTCCTCGGAGTATGAAATTTCTCTGTGTCTCACATGTGAGAGTAAGAATGTCTTCAAGAATACAGGTTCAGGCTACAGGCTGGATATTGCACAAGCTCTTGCAAATGGCCTGCTTGTCCAGTGAGCTTTGAGCAAAGCAACCTCAAGAATATCAGTCGCTGAAGTTTTATACAAGGGACTGAAATGCCTTCGAGTGCTTTGCTCCTATGTATGAAAAGCATATGTGCACTGATTTACAAAAAATGCCTAAGTCACCCATGGTGCCTGGACAAGCTCTCAACTCATCCCAGAAGGCGAGGATTACTCTTCTAATTAAGAAGGCTCCTGTAAATTAATGAGAGACTTTCAATGGTTTAGCATTTCACTAGTAGTGAAGGTTGTCTCATTTTGAGTTTTGTTACTGATGTTATCAGGATTGGATGTGGTATCAAATAATAAATCCTGACGTCCCTGAAAAACGATCAAAAGATGCTCTGAGGAAATTGAATGGTGTCACAGTCCATCCTTAAATCAGCAATAAATAAAAGGAAAAAGCAAGGATTTACAACAACATTATTATTCCCCTCAACTTCCTCTTCCAAACTTTAAGCTTATTAGTGAAGATTTAAAAAGAGAAAGAGAAACAAGCCTTTCAAGGACAGTTGTTGAACTTTATGATCATGTATTTTTTGGTGTTTTGAGGGACTGGCTCCATTTCTTTCCAGTTCCACCTTCAAGAGACAAACTGAAAGGATTTTTTTCACAGCATTTCGCCTGTGTCCAGACTGACAATGCAGAAACACTTCAAAATGGAGCACAGGAAACCTCCAGGAAGTTCTTTTGCTTTTATTTGTTTAGACTGCAGATCAATTCAGGTCTCACCTGAACAGGTTCAGCATACATTATGCTCCATCCCTGGCAGGGCTCAAGGCCTTGAGCATCCTGGTCTAGTGGAAGGTGTCCCCGCCCATGGCAGGGGGGGCGGAACTGGGTGATGTTAAGGTACTTTCCAATCCTAACCATTCTATGGTTCTATACTTAGCTGATGGATTAAGACCATGCGGAGTGAAAAGTGGACATCTAGGTGACATTAAATGCTCACTGTGATAGCCCAGCCCAGCCCAGCTCCATCTGAACTCAGCAGTTTTCCATATTTTGAGTGGGATTAGTTGGGACTTTTAGGAAATCCCATCCCTTGGCTTCTTCTTTAGAGACAGAACTGGAAGAGCTGAAAACCAGTCCTGAGCATTCCAGCTAGCAAAGAGGGAACCATTCCCACCTGTGGGCAGCCCCTGACTGCCCACAGGGAAGGGGACAGCTTTTCCTTGGCAGCACCAGGGCTGGATGCCAGTGCAAATACCACTGCACTTGAAGCTCCCCTGACAACTGACAGCTTCAGCAGATTCCTTCTTGCTAATCACAGGGGAGAATGGGACATGCCCCATGCTAGCTGGCAGAGGAGCAAATAGTAGGAGCAAGGGGAAATGAGGATAAAAATATATTAGGACTCCAGATTTAAGTTAAAAATTCTGAAAAAATAAAAGCCGGTAACTTTTGAAGACCTCCAGATTTGAAACATTGAGCAAATAAGACTAATTTGAAGAGGTAGGTGAATGCCTGAGTAGGTGATAGAAGTCTGGAGCAAAATATGCAAAGGAAATTTTAAAGCTAAAATGTGTAAGAATTGCAAATTAATCTTCTGGGGTTTATTCCGGCCTAACAGCATACTTCTCAGGGTAAACCACACCAAGGTCAGGCACAACCCCTCACCAGTGTTTTCCATAGCAGCAGAGGGAAGGAGCAGCTCTGCAGCTCCTCTCCTCCAGCCCTGGGCAACACATGGGGAACAGTTTAGGAGGGACTATGTTCTGAGAGCCATTCCCCAACAATAGGAAATGGTTCGTTGTCGCAACTCTGTATTGACCAGGCAACAGGACCATGTGCTGCACTGCCCCAAAAGCAATGTGCCTCATGTATAAAATGCCTTTACTAAACCTTTTAAGTTTGGTTCAGTGACCCACATTGAGTAACACAGCCCTGCCAGTTACACAGAGAAAACTAAACACAATCTGAATTAAGTGCATGATCTAGGGTACAACCAGTGGCTGTGTAATTATTAAAGTAACTACAAAATTCTCATACCTGTACTCAACATCATTTCCCATAGACTATTATATTCAACTTATAACTAGGCATAAAAGTGGTACTTCATATACATGAATATGTACACATGTGTTTATCTTACTTTCACTCCCCCTATTCTAGCTTTCTGTTTTTCTGCCCTCTGTCCCTGAATTGTACCTCTTCAGTTCTTTCTTCTAGAAGTTATGAGTTGTAAGATTTACAATCTGGGACATATTTAGATCCTTCCATTGCCATTCCAGTTCATTTTTCAGTGGGAAAAAATACACTTTCCCCTCCATCCATACTTCTAGACAACTCACAATCCATGGTAGAAGTCTCTATTGTATGGAACAAAACCACTGTGGAAAATATATCTCCCAAATTATAGTTCAGTATATTTTTAAAAAACCACAACTGCCTGGCTCTGCAAAAACATCCACCTAGTCATTAAATGTCTAAGGACATGGAGCAGATCGTGATTTGGGGGTAATTTAGAGCCAGTTCATGATAATGTGAATAAAAGAAAAAAGTAGGCATTGCTCTGGGTGGATTTTCAGTTGTGCCTGAGGTTTCATTTTACTATGCATGTGAAGGTTTCAGCTCAGTATTTATCATGAAGCAGAGTAAAAAGGAAGGAAACACAGGACTTTAAAGCTAAAGAGTTTTTGCTTTCTCAGTAGTAGCTTTATCAAAGTGACAGCCAGGCAGCAGTGTAAATAAACTGGTCACTTCCATTGTGCTCTTACCTGCAGGAATTCTCCCGTCTGTAAGGAAAAGGTCACTGAATCCTTCCCCAAGAAGTCTGTCAATTGGAGACTCTCTTCCCAAATCATAATCACTGTCTCCAGCTTCACTGTCACCCCGGCCACTGTCTTTCAAGCTGAATTTATCCATATCTTGCAGGGCATATCTGTGAAGAGAATTGTGGGGATCACAGAACTAGATTATCTCACATACAATGCATTCCACATTTTGATTAAAACCATGGGTCTGTTTTCTGATACATATATATGCACACGTAGCAGAACACTCCAGATCCTTACCTGTAGCTTCTGGAATACTTGTTTCCTCTAAAACTTGGCCTTGGTTGATACTGGCCCTGGTGAAGCATCGAGAGAAGCTGGGAAACCTGCTAAAGAAAAGGTGAGAAGACTGATTCTTTGAAATGAAAGCTCAAATTCCTAGTTGTAAAACCATTAATTTGCTTCTCAGATTTGGTTTTAGCTCTTTTTTCCTTTAAAGTTGAATTGAGTCAAATTCCTGCACATATACAAGGAGGTACAACAGACTATTTTGTAGTACAGTGTCTGCTACTGGAAACATCTGAAAACTTTGTACAATGAGGAAATGCTCTGCTGTTCATTAGCCTCTGAACTCATAATATTTACTTCATTACAAGTAATTAAACTGAGGAACAGTTTTGTTTTAATAGATCAGAATCAACCCTTTAGCATTCCAGGATCCTAATTCAAAACAAAATGTTATTGCTCTACACACAAAGTTACCAGGACAGAACTCTCATTTAAGGCATCACAAAGCACTTGCAGTAAAAACTGAGATAGGTAGCCTCAAGTTTGAGATATTACGACCATGTATTAAAAACAGCTGTACTTAAACTGTGTCAGTGTTTAGCCTTTTATCTCTCTATCCCCAATAATGAAAGGGCTTCCTGCATTGTTTCTCTGTATAAATACTCTAGCACTCTTTCTTAAACAGAAGAGAGGGCAAGGAAGATGGAACAAGTGAGCAATAAACCAGAGCTAAGCAGCCTGTTACACCCCATTATTTTAACCTCACAGGGAAGAACTAATAAATATTTAATCTATTAATAATAGATTAAATCCTGTTTCCCATGGTAATGGATTCAGTCAATATTGCAGTAAAACTGCAAAGCTGTGACATCTACAGAGAAATCCATCGTACATCCTCCTTAGGCACAGACCTAATTGGTCTCAATATAATATATAATAATAGGTGGCGTGCAGAGTACCTCAGTGCTTCCCAATGAAGGCATGAGTGAAGGGATGTGCAATGGAGGTATGGACCTTACCTCAACAGCAGGAGTAGCATGGGTGAGTTCCAGCGAGAAATTTTCAGGCACGTGGTTAGAGGAGATTGTCACCAGGCTGTTGAGCGATTGGTGGCTGTGGTGGCTCTGCCGGCTGCTCATCTGTCCCCTTTCCAGAGTCGGAGATGATGACGGAGAAGCTCTGTGGTGAGATCTGATGGGTAAAGTGCCATTAACTGTTGGCACTAACGTAATGTCCCCTTTGTGGATCTGTCTTGAGGGTCGCTTTGGGTGGTGCTGGTAGGTCGATTCTGCCACACGACAGTTGTAGGACCTGGTGTCTTTTTTTTCTCGATTACATCTTGTGGCAAAAATGACCATAATGACCAACAACACAGCACATATCGATCCTAAGGATATAATTGTTATCATGGAGACATCCAGGGAGGGTTGGCTTATCAAAGTTGCTTCTGTGCTTGCAAATGAATAGACATACTCAAAAATGGTACATCTGAGAAGTGCTTTAGTACTAAGCTGAGGACTGCCCTTATCCTGGACTATGACAAAAAACTCCCATTGTTTTGCTGGAACAGATTCAACACTCACATTGATAGATATGTCACAGGTTTTGGGATCCATCACAAAGATGCTGTTTTCCCTGTCAGCTACTATAGAGCAGCTGAGTTCAGAGTTCATACCAGAGTCTCTATCTGTAGCCCTTATCCTGGTGACAAGAAAGCCAACTCCAGCATCTTTAGGGATTGAGATTTCTGCTGTACTGTTGCGTAGTGCTGGCCCCACAATGACAGGAGCATTGTCATTTTCATCAATGACAGTTAGTACCACCGTGGTATTGCTAACAAGCTGCTGACTCCCTCCATCCCTAGCTTGAACCATGAAGGCAATTTGATTTACTTCCTCATGGTCAAAGGTTCTCAGGGCATAGATCGCTCCGTTGGAGGGATCAATGGTCACATAGGTGGTTATAGAGCTTCCTAAAATATAGCTCTCCAAAATAGTGTATGTCACCTGGCCATTGTCACCTAGATCTGGGTCTGTGGCTGTGACTGATGTAATGTATGCTCCTGGAGAGTTATTTTCCAAGATAACAACTTCATATCTGTTTGTCTGGAAGCGGGGTGGGTTGTCATTTTCATCACTGATTTGGACAGTAAAGTGTTTCACTGTGGAGAGACTGGGTGTTCCCTTGTCCTCTGCTATTACAGTCAAGCTGTATTCAGATCTCTTTTCCCTATCTAGAGTGGCATTAGTCAAGATTAAGTAGTTATTTTCATAGGTCTTTTGGAGTTTAAAGTGGCCATGTCCATGGAGCTTGCAAATTATCTCTCCATTCACACCAGAGTCCTTGTCTTGCACTCTGACCAGGGCAACAAAAGTGTCCAGAGGTGACCCTTCAGAAATGTAAGCTACCTCCTCTTTCTCTGGAGACATCAGGTTTAAGTTAATTTCAGGTCTGTTGTCATTCACGTCCACAACTTTAATTATAATTTTGCAGTGAGCTGGAATGGAATTTGGCCCCAGATCCTGAGCCTGAGCATCAATTTCATAGGATTTGGTTACTTCATAGTCCACTTGCTTCAGGAGGGTGAGGTGTCCTTTTTCTGGATCTATATTAAAAGTCTCCGTAATTTTGGCAGACACATGACTACTAAAGGAGTAGACCACCTTACCGTTAGCGCCCTCGTCTGGATCAGTGGCATTGAGGTCTATGAGCAAAGTCCCAATCGGAGAATTTTCTAGGAGCTGGATTACATACGACTGTTGCTCAAAAACAGGGCTGTTGTCATTGGAATCTGAAATGCTTATTTTCAGCAGTGATGAGCCAGACCTCTGAGGCACCCCTTTATCTGAGGCAGTGAGCTGGAGTTCATAACTTGACTTCAACTCCCGGTCCAGCTCTCTAACCACAATCAGTTCTGCATACTTGGCACCATCAGTCCTGGTTCTCACCTCAATAGTAAAAAAATCATTTGCAGAAAGGGAGTAAGTGTGCAGGGAGTTGTCCCCTACATCTGGATCAAAAGCGCTGTCCAAAGGGATCCGCGTTCCCACTGCTGCACTCTCTGATATCTCGATAGGGATAAGAGCTCTGGAAAACTGGGGAGAGTTGTCATTAATATCCAGCACTTCAACTTCAACATGGAACAGCTGCAGATGTTCAGTGGGCAGAGTGATCACATCAAACTCTATGGAGCAGTTTAAGTTTTTCTGGCAGAGTTGCTCCCGATCAATTTTAGCTCCTATGCTGATCTCTCCGTTATCTTCACGGACTACAAGCAAGGGAGAATTCCCTCTTTGCATGGCTCGAAATCGCACCGAGGAAGGGTTAGGCATTTTTAATAAAACATCAGCTACATCCTCCGACAGTCTTGCAATTACCGATCCGATTCTCTGCTCCTCATAAATCCTGTATTTCAAATTCTTGCCCAGCACAGCCTTACTGAACGATATTATCATCAGTGCAAAAATGAATATAAAGTGCATTTTACCGCCAACTCGGCGCATTTGTAAGTTTTTGCAATTCATTTCTCCAAGCAAGTTAAAAAGCAATTACCGCGGCTGCCTTCCGTACCTTAAACCCTGCGCACATCTGGTCCTTCCAAACTTGAAAACGCCTTTTCTGCTCACCCAAGGATTAATATCTCACCAGATCAGAAAAGTTTTGGGGGTTCTTTTGTATACACACCGTGCCAGGACATCCAGGTACAAGCCGTATGCAATCCACGAGTTCTCATTTGAGTCCCCTCTCCTCTTCCAGAACGGAACGTGTCGGGGCGGCAGCGGGCTCCTCTCCCGCAGTGAGCATTCAGGGACGCCGGGAAGCCCACGGGACGCGCCGCGGGATCCACCGCCCGCCCGGCGCCTCTCCCCTTTTCACTTCCCTCCTCTCCTCTCCCCGCTCGCGTCGCACTGAGCACCCTCCCTCGCCGGCTCCAGCCTAAAAATCCTCTGCAACTTCGCTCCAACTCCCCAGACAAAGCTTTTGCCCGG